>BJFM01005045.1:816-30816 GCA_016586285.1 Arothron firmamentum | reverse complement strand
AAGCCTTGTTGTTGCTTCGCGGACATTTCAAAAACACAAATGGCTGACGTTCAATCGTAAGTGTAACGCGGCTTTCTATCACGTAACTAGAGAATATTCTCATTCTAGGTGACACAAAACAGCTTTCAAAGTAAAAGTAATGTTTCAGTTTGTGTTCTGTAAACCACTGAAACGGTTGGCCACTCAAAAGAGTAGGACTAGCACAGTCGAGGACGCTAGTAAGCTAGCTGAGGCTAGGCTAGCTAACCCGATAGACAACCAGTTGAGGAGATAATGTTATTAATAATAATCCCCAATAATTTTGGTATCCAGCGTCAGAACTTCCAGTTCCGAGTGTTTGTGTTCATAGATTAAAAAGATGAATTTAAGGAGTCTACTGGGACTAACGCCGATGATATCTGAGCATTTTAAATGTTTGTGCATTAATTTGAGGTTTTCATGAGGTGTGTGTGCATCAGGGTTCTGCAGGGAAGCGATCCTGCTCTCCTCAATCCACACGGAGACCTGGAGCAGCCAGACTGTGGAGAAGCAGCTGGGATGGTGCTCTACCTGATGGTACCGGTGTTCCCACCGTTATTTCAACCTGTTGAGACTGGACACAGAAAGCTTTCTTTTATTTCTTTCTTTCTGAAAGACCATTCCACAATGCCTTTAATATGTTGAGTGTGTGTGTGTGTGTGTAGGACAGCCGTCGTGTCCAGAAGGTTCTTTGGCGTCAGCTGTTTGTTCTGGACTCTATGATGTCTCTGGTGGAAGGTCTGGAGTCTGCCCAGCAACTGATGACCCAAGCCAGCACCCCCCAACCAGGTACAGACAGACACACACACACACACACACACTAGAACAGCAGTAGCTGTAGAAAAGTTTTTTTCTGTTATTGAACCTTCATTACTCCTGTGTGTGTGTGTGTGTGTGTGTGTGTGTGTGTGTGTGTCAGAGGGTGGTGCTCGAGGCAGGTGGAAGGCGCTGAAGGCCGAGAGCAGGTTGGGGGTGGAGCAGATGGAGGGTTTGCTGCAGTCTCTGCAGGACAGAATCCTGCAGGTTGACAGCAGACGACACAGAGTCTCAGAGCTGATCCAGGATCTGAAGCACCGGGTGAAGCTCCGCTCTTCCACCGTCCTCCTCCACTTCCTGTCCCAGCACCCACAATGCACTGCAAGCACTCTTTCCCCTCCCCACAGAAGCAGCAGTCGGCGCAGCTGAGGGAGTCGTTCAACAAGGCCCAGAATGCACTGCAGTCATGTGACCACCAGCTGGGCCAGCTGAGGGCGCAGGCGGAGGAGGCGCGCTGTCAGCTGACGGCGCGGCAGCAGGCTCGAGATAAGTGAGTGTTGTGGAGAGGTCACATGACCACTACCTGTCCATCTGACTGCTGGCTGACCGCCTGCTCACCTGTCAGGCTGCAGGAGCAGCTCTCTGTCCTGCAGGACGTCCTGCAGTTCCACCTGCTGTCCATCAACCAATCAGAGCCGAGCGTGGAGCTCAGGCCACGCCCCCCCTGCGCAGACCAGACCAGTGAGCTGGACCCGCTGAGGCTGTCGGTCCGCTGGAGCCATGGCGACCGTTTCCAGCTGCAGGTAGCAAACATCCGCTGATGCTAACGCGCGCGTGCGTCCTCCTGGTTTGACTGTGGGCGTGTCTGGTTGACCCTGGGCGTGTCTGGTTGACCCTGGGCGTGTCTGGTGCGTGCAGGTGAGTGACGACACCGCCGGTCTGGTGGAGGACGGCATGTCTGGACGCAGCACCCAGCTGAGCGCCGCTGTGGTGGAGGTGACGCAGCGCTACCTGAGTCAGTTCCAGCTGCTGGAGGAGATCCAGCTGCTGAGGTCCAGGTGGGTGGACTCCCTGTCTGCCAGACTTCCTGTTTGGCCTGGCTCTGACTTCCTGTTTCCCAGCTTCGCCATCGACTGGCGTCCCGCCCAGCGCCTGCTGCTCTACCTGAAGTCTGCGGCGCTGGTGTGTCACCTGGAGGTGGAGGAGGGATACCCGAGCGCCGGCCGAGCCCGTCTGGTGTCTGTGCAGCGTGATGGACAAGCGGTGGACACGTCAGGACTGCAGGTACCATGTGACCCCCATCACCCACCTGTAGCTGACTCTCTGCTCCACCTGGGCGATCCCAGGTCATGTGACCTACTTTAGTTTCACAGCAGAGCAGGAAGCCTGTTGGCTCCTCAGAAACACACTTTTATTTTAATAATAAACCAAAAGGTCAAAATAAATCAAAAGTCATGTGATCAATTCTGATGTGAGCTGGTGATGAGGCCTCACTTTTAATCTGTGTGTGTGTGTGTGTGTGTGTGTGTGTGTGTGTGTGTGTGTGTGTGTGTGTGTGTGTGTGTGTGTGTGTGTGTGTGTGTGTGTGTGTGTGTGTTTCAGCCCCCCTGCTCTGCTCCCAGCCTCACTGACTGGTTGGTGTTTCTCTGCTCTTGTCCTCTCCTCTGACCACTGTCCTTCCCTGTCTGGCCACTAGATGGCAGCGTTTCCTTGTGTCTGTGAGTACATGAATGTCAATAAAGTTTTCAAAAGGAATTTCCATCTATTTATGAGAAAAAGACACGTGGAAACACAATTATTAAGATAGTAATTTAAATCAGTTCATAATGAGATAAAGTGTTTCCTTCGCTGCACCTTTAGGCTACAGTTGACTGGTTGGATGAAGGAGGTCTCATTTCTGAATGAATTTACTTGTGAATTTCTCTTGGAGATCAATAAAGTATCATCTATCCATCTATCTATCCATCTATCTATCTATCTCTTCAGGAACAGAATGCTAACGGCTGCTGTTGCTGTGAGTGATGAGCAGGTTGTCGTCTGTTGAGGCCAGGAAAGCAGGCTGGAGAGCCTGGACCAGGGACCAGAGCCCAGAGGCCTGACTGGGGCCCCGTCAGCATGAAGGTGTCTGTCCAGCATCCATGCTGACGTTAGAGAGCATCACTGACACACAAATTTGCTTTATTAATGCAAAAAACACACTTGAGGACAGTTTTTCAGGTCGTGTTTTTTATTTAGTTAGTTTGAGCAGCTTTATTTAGTGATTCCTTTGCGTGGCTGTGGGTCCGAGAGGACTGAAATGTCATTGATGCTGGATGTCGTGCATGTCCAGCATATCTGACAATAAAGTTGACTAAAGCAGAACCTTCTGAGCTGATGGGACCAGTCAGCTTCCTGGTCCTAAGGAAAGGTTCCTGTTTGGTGAACCAGGCGTGGCAGCTCCTCCCTCAGGGTGGTGAAGTACTGCTGGATGTCCTGCTGCTGCTGGCCGTACTTCTGGTCATAATACACCTCCAGATACTTCTGATAGCGGTCTTTGATGGTGTTATCCATGCAGTGATATAGCCCCTCTTCATCTCTCAGATAGAACAAAGGGAAGGCGTGCGGCACCGGGATCACTCTTGCCCCACACTTGCCCTTTATGCTCAAACTCTCAGCTCTTTGAAATCAGGGCTAAAAGCACTATTGTTTCCTACAACTCGCTCCTAATTTAATTGAAAATTTCTTGTTCTTTTCTGCAAGTGAAGTAAATGTAAAAGGCCCTGAACTGACCAGAAAACCCGGAACACCAGCTGAACACTGAGACGACAGGAATAAATATGACAGTTTCAGGGTTGGAAGCTGGCAGCTGCAGTGACTCAGCCCGGCCTGCAGGCGGCGGTGCTGGCTCAACGACCAAGCGTCGCCGCGTTTCCCCAAAAGGACAGAAGAAGAACAGCGAGTCGCTTTTAAATAAGGGGGTGTCAGTGTATACAGGGCAAATGCTGGCAATATTAGCACTACATTGGGTAGAGGAGGTGAAACCACTAACAGTAATCTGCTCGGACTCCAGTTCTTCATTGATCACTTTGCAAAACAGTCATTCAGAAAGCAGGAAGGACATTCTGATAGAAATTCAGCAGCTCTGTTCAGAGTCCAGATGATGGGCTGTCAGTAGTGTTTAAATGGGTGCCAGCACACAGCGGAGTCATCGGGAATGAGATGGCAGAGAAGAAAGCAAAAGAGGCAACGAAGAACACCAACATTGATCTGGTCACTAATCTCAGCAAAACAGAAGTGAGGGACATTGTTAAGCAGAGAATAAAGGAAAAGTGGCAAAAGCAGTGGGATGAAGAGAGGAAAGGAAGGTGGTATTACAGAATACAAAGGAAAGTTGGGGAAATGAGGACAGCAGGGAGAGAGAGAAAGGAAGAAAGAGTGATATCCAGGCTGAGATTAGGACACACAGGGCTGAATGGAACATTATATAGGATAGGGAAACACACAACGGGCAGGTGGAGCTGCTCAAGGTGAGAAACGGTGGAGCACATTTTATTTGACTGTCAGAATTATGAAGCAGAAAGGAGGAATCTGGTTAAGAAACTAAGGAACATTAAAAGTCAGCTAAGTTTTGAAATTCTGAGACTTAACTCAGAAAGGAAGGAGTTAAAACTATTATTGGAGTATCTAAGGAAAATTAAAGCCCTGAGCAGGATATAGTTTTTTTTTTTTTTTGTTTGTTTGTTTGTTTTGGATTTGATAGCTTGCACATCGTGACCCACACCAGTGGGTGGCGGTAGTGCCCCAAGATGCTGTGTGCCAACCGCCATTATAAACCTCACAAAGAAGAAGAAGAAGAAGTCGCTTTTCCCTCCTCTGTGTGGAAAAAGAGACGTAAAAACAAATATTTTCAACCATGGAAGTCCCGGGACCCGACAACGATTGGAAGAGCCCCCAGTTCCGGCAAAAAGTCGTGGCTCAAATGTGAGAATCTTCGGTGTGATGGTTTATTTTGCTTCTACCGGTTTGTCTCTGCGTCACTCCAGCGAGCTAAGCTAATGCTACATGAAAGAGAGTCGCGTCGAAGGAACTGAACTGAAAAATGAACATCAGGAAAAGGCTCACTGATGTATTTTTATAATTAAATCTTGCTTAGAACTATGAAAACTAGTCCTGGTTCCAGTGTCCGAGGGTTTGGTCCTCTAGTAGAAGCTGGTAGCTCAGTAAACCAACCTGCTCCTGTCCCCAGCTGATTTTTCTTTTCACAGCGCGAGATACAAACGATCAAGGTGAACATTCCCAACAGGTAGATGATGCAATTAGTTGTGTTACATTCATGATTCTGTCTGAGTGTCCCTGAAGACACACAGAGGAGCTTCTGGAGGATCAACCCTGTCATGACCCCGAGCCTGAGATCAGCTGACTGTGGAGATCCAGGAACAGCTGCTGACCGTGTTCTGCTGCTGCTGCTGCTGATGATGATGATGATGATGATGATGATGAGCAGGTTTAGGTGGCCTCATGAATGGAAGTGGTGTCACTAACGAGCGTCTTCCTGCAGCGACGAGGCGATGAGGAAGGCAGGAACTGCACACAACAAGTCCCCCACAGACATGGAGAACCACGTCTTCATCAAAGCCAAGTCCAGAGTAAGTCCTGAGAGGCTCCTCAGGCAGGTCCACAGCCTCACAGCTGTCTGGAGGAGAGACTTGAGGAAACGGTGAAAGCTCCTGGCCAGAAGGTCATTAACCTTTGTGCTGATGTGCTTTCAGGACGAGTACTTGTCCCTGGTGGCCAGGTTGATCATCCACTTTCGAGACATCCGTAAGTATTTTGTCACTTTGGTAGAAGAAGAGCAGCAGCTGCTGCAGGAGCAGGTCCTCACAGGCATCTCTGCCATATGTCCACAGATAAGAAGACCCTGGGAGGTAGGTGGGCGTGGTCCTGCTCCCCGCTGGCCTCTCTGCTGTCCTCTCTCTGCTGGACCTGTCCCCAGACTCGGCCTTCATGAGTCCTGCATGCTGGAGCTGTGTAACCTGCTCTGTTGTCTACCTCCTGCTAGATCCCATGAATGCCCTGACTAACCTGACGGGGGTTGGAGGGGGCCCGGGGGCCATCGGCATGGGGCCTCGCCCCACTGGGGCTCCGGTGGGGGGCATGGGGGCCATGGGGCCAATGCAGATAGGCCAGCATGCCATGGCAGGGGTGGCTGGAACCCCACAAGCCAGTGAGTGTGTTTCCTCAGTTTGGTGTGTGTGAGCTGCGTCAGAGCCCGTCTGAGCTGCAGGCTCTGCTGTGGAGCATCCTGCTGTCTGCACCAGCCCCTCAGCCGACACCGCCATCACCTTCTTCTCCCTCTGCAGTCGTGGGTCCGGGTCAGATGCCGGTGCAGCAGATGGTGCAGGCGGCGGCGGCAGCTGCAGCAGCGCAGCAGCAGCAGCAGCAGCAACAACAACAACAACAACAGCAGCAGCAGCAGCAGCAGCAGCAGCAGCAGCAGCAGTCCATCCAGTTCCAGCAGTTCCAGCAGGCCCAGCAGCAGCAGAACGCTGCCATCCAGCAGCAGTTCCAGGCACAGCAGCAGCTGCGGGCGCAGCAGCTGCAGCAGCACCATCAAAACCAGCAGCTCCAGCAGCAGCAGCAACAGCACCAGAACCAGCAGCAGCAGCAGCAGACCCAGGTGTGCAGCAGCAAGAACCCTCCAGGAACCTTGTGAGGAGCCCAGGTTCCTCCCTGACCCTCAGTCCTCTGCTCTGCTTCCCTGCAGATGCATCAGACCAGGGTGCAGCTGCAGTTCCAGCAGCAGGCGCAGGCTCAGGCCCAGTCCATCCAGCACATGGTGCAGCAGCAGGTCCAGGCACAGGCACAGGCGCAGGCGGCGCAGATGCCTCCACACTCGCAGCAGCAGCAGCAGCAGGCTGGCATGGTGCTGCAGTCCCTGGCTGGACAGATGGCGTCCAGCCAGCATGTCCCCCTCAGCTCCCTCAACCAGCAGCAGCAGCAGCAGCAGCAGCAGCAGCTGAAGTTCCAGGCCTTCCAGGTGAGAGCAGACGCAGCCAGGAGAGAACATGCCCAGCTGCGCCTTCCCTCCTCCTCATCCTCTGCTTCTTCTTCTGCGGTCTGCAGCAGGCCCGTGCAGTCCTGCAGCAGCAGCAGGCAGCGCAGCAGGCTGCAGCACAGGCGCAGCTGAATGCAGCCGCCGCCGCAGCATCCCCCGCCGTACCTGGACAGGTGAGTCTGGACCCTCAGCTACCTGGAGGTGCCTTGCTCATGGGTAGTGGGCAGCGCTCTGCTCCTCAGCCAGGTTGTGGGTTCAGGTGTTCTTGGTGTGAGGAGCCAGGACTGACTCTTCTCTGCTGTGGGAGGAGACGTATTTAGGCACCTCCACCTTAAAGTGGGTGGAGTCAGTGGGTGGGCGGAGTCAGCAGGTGGGGCTCCAGGTGTTCACCAGCCTCACCCTTCTCCTGGTTCTGTCCTTCGTCCTCTGCAGCTGGTCCGTCCTGGGATGCAGCTTCCAGCCCGGATGCCCCGCGCCTCCCTCAACCCCTCCATCCCTGCCCCCAACGCCGCCGCCAGCGCCACCTCTGCCGTGGCAGTGGGGCCGCCGATGGCGCAGCAGGTAAACGCTGCTCACCTGTCCCTCATGGATGAACCAGGTGACTGCCCGCTCACCGTGACTCCGTCCAACGGCAGGTGCAGCAGCAGCATCCCATGATGTCCTCGCCCTCGCCGGTGCAGGCGTCCCAGTCCATGCTGCCGCCGCCGCAGCCATCGCCGCAGCCCCCCCCCTCCCAGCCCAACTCAGCCAGGTCCGCCTCCCGCTGTCAGCATGCTTCAGAGGGCGGGGCCGCCCGGGTGGGCGGGGCTTCCGCCCTCCTCACCTGCTAAACTTGTCTCCTGCGTGCAGCTCGGGTCCCACGCCGTCCCCGGGAGGCTTCCAGCCAAGCCCCTCCCCCCAGCCCTCACAGAGCCCTTCCAACGCCAGGCCCGTGTCCAACTACAGCGTCCCGTCTCCAGGACCCCTCAACACCCCAGGTGCTCTCAGTGGACCGGCCGCCTGTCCCAGGTAGCCCAGGACGGGTCTGGGTTGGAGCTGCGCTCACCTGTGCTCACCTGTGCTGCAGGTAACCCCAGCTCGGTCATGAGTCCTGCTGGACCCACGTCTCTGGAGGACCAGCAGTACATGGAGAAGCTGAAGCAGCTGTCCAAGTACATCGAACCCCTGCGCAGGATGATCAACAAGATCGACAAGAACGAGGGTAGGATGGGGGGGGGGGGGAGCTGATCAGCTGATCACATGGTGTCCCCCCACAGACAGGAAGAAGGACCTGAGCAAGATGAAGAGCCTGCTGAACATCCTGACCGATCCCACCACCAGGTAAGGTGTGAAGGCAGCCTGGTCCCTGGACCCAGGCCTGGTCCCTGGTCCCAGGACTGATCCCTGGTCCCTGGTCCCAGGCCTGGTCCCTGGTCCCAGGCCTGGTCCCTGGTCCCAGGACTGATCCCTGGTCCCAGGACTGGTCCCTGGACCCAGGCCTGGTCCCTGGTCCCAGGACTGATCCCTGGTCCCAGGACTGGTCCCTGGACCCAGGCCTGGTCCCAGGCCTGGTCCCTGGTCCCAGGCCTGGTCCCTGGTCCCAGGACTGGTCCCTGGTCCCAGGACTGGTGGGTCCGGGTCAGATGCCGGTGCAGCAGGACTGGTCCCAGGACTGGTCCCAGGCCTGATCCCTGGTCCCGTGTCCTCTGGTCCACAGGTGTCCCCTGAAGACGCTGCAGAAGTGTGAGATTGCTCTGGAGAAGCTGAAGAACGACATGGCGGTGGTGAGCAGAGCGTGTGCGTCCTGCCTGAGTGGGGGCGGGGCTCTGAGAGCGTCTCTCCTGTCTGCAGCCCACGCCGCCCCCGGTGGCCACCAAGCAGCAGTACCTGTGTCAGCCCCTGCTGGACGCCGTCATGACCAACATCCGCTCGCCAGTCTTCAACCACTCCCTGTACCGGACCTTCGCCCCCGCCATGAGCGCCATCCACGGACCGCCCATCAGGTAGGTCCGGCTGATGACAGCAAGCCACAGAGGACGCTTCCTCACCCGTCTCTCTGTCCCCAGTAGTCCAAACATCTGCGGCAGGAAGAGGAAGCACGAGGAGGACGAGCGCCAGAGCGTCCCCAACATCCTGCAGGGAGAGGTGGCTCGCCTGGACATCAAGTTCCTGGTCAACCTGGACCCGTCCCAGTGCAGCAACAACGGGACGGTCCACCTCATCTGCAAGCTGGGTCAGCGGCGCCTGCACGTCCTCCCCTGGCCCCCAGGGGGCAGCGTGACTGACGCTGCTGTGTCCTTTCAGACGACAGGAACCTCCCGAGCGTTCCTCCGCTGCAGCTGAGGATTCCTGCCGACTACCCCGAGCAGAGCCCCTACTGGGCCCCCCACGCTGACCAGTATGGTGAGAGCTGCTCCCAGCCACTGACTGGTGAGGAGGTCCTCCTGACTCACGCAGATCTGCCCCCCCCAGCAGGAACCAACAGCTTCCTGCTGAAGGTCCACAGAACCATGACGTCCAAGCTGCTGCAGCTGCCCGACAAGCACTCCCTGACCGAGCTGCTCCACACCTGGGCCCAGAGCGTCCAGCAGGCCTGCCGCTCCACCGCCTGAAGCCCCGCCCACGCTCCTGAGGAACTCTGGGTAAACCACAACTGGAAACGCGGCACATGCTGGTTTTTCCTGCGGTACTCGAATGCAGCACGCTGCTAGAATTTGTAGTTTGATTCTTTTTTTTTTAATAAAGCTCAACTGAAGCTTCCAGTTTGTGTGAAATCAGACTTTATTTGCTGCTGCGCAGGCTCAGAAGCTGAGGGAGAAGGCTCTGTAGGACAGGTTGGTGAACAGGTCGATGTGAGGACTGCTGCCCCCTACTGTCAGCACCTGCAGACAGCCAGAGTCAGACCTGGGGTCATGTGACCTCGGCGCTGTGAGGCGTTCACTCACCCTGTGCTCCGTGCTGTTGGAGTTGAGCTGCAGCGAGTTCAGGCTCTTTGGTGTGCAGGGAATCTCCGCCTTGATGTCTCCGCCCAGCAGGCAGTGAGACACGTAGGGGCCTTCGCCGATGGCCAGGATCTGGACAGAGGTCACGAGGTCAGCAGCCAGGGCGAGCCCCCGCTGCACGCCGTGGCAGAAAGCAGCCTTACCATGTCCTGGTGGAAGGCGGCCTGTCGCTGGCAGCCCCTCAGAGGGAAGACGGAGGTTGGAGACAGAGAGCGGAGGTGCCACAGGGACAGGGACGGACCTCCGCCGCACAGCTGCAAGCACAGCACGCCGTTAGCCACCAGCGGCGCCCGCCGGGCCCGACCAATCGCAGCTTCCTACCATCCAGTCCGAGTCGGTGGCCAAGCAGCTGATCCACTTCCCGAACTGAGGCCGGGCGCAGCTCTGGAAGCAGAGCAGCGCTGCTGTCAGACAGCAGGGGGCAGCAAACACGCGCTGCCAAAGGGGAGGGGCTTAGCGCCGGCTCACCTCGTACTTGTGGACCTCGATGCAGTGGACCGCCTGAGCCGTCCGGCTGTCTGGGGGACACAAGACTGTTAGGAAAGGGTCCCACTTCCTGTCTGCAGGAGCAGCCCAAACTCCACCCACCCCAGATCCTCACGGCGCCGTCCTCTCCACCAGACAGGATCTCCGCCTCACGCTCACGCACGCTCACGCAGTGCACGTAGTCCGTGTGACCCTGTAAGACCGACTGCACACGTGCGCAGAGTCAGGACGGGTGCGCCGAGGCCGGGAGGCCGACCTTCGGGACGAGCACCGACCTTGAAGACTCCGTGTTCCAGGTCCAGGACGTGGATGTTGTTGTCCCCCGCGCCGACAATCAGACTGTTGTCCTGTCCCACCAGAGACCACAGGTCACATGACGCAGGGAGCCAGGAGCGAGGTTAGTTAGTCAAAAACAGGAGACTCACTCTGGAGTTGAGGACCATGGAGTTGATCTCCGGGATCTCCAGACTGGATCTGAAAGAGGATCCGGTCAGCGTCACACCTGAAGGGACGGCTGGGGCCCAGCAACGTGTCTCACCTGTAGTTTGGTCTCTTTGTCCACACAGGTTTGACGTGCTGCAAGAAGAAAAAAAACCCTGAATGAGTCAAGCCGTTGTCAGGAAGCTGTCACCGTGGCAACGCTGACCTTCTTGATGAGTTCGCTCCAGCTCCAGGAGCTGATCTCTCCGTTTCCTGCGCTCACAAGATGAGAGTCGGTGGACAGCAGGCAGAAGACGGGACCTTCGTGAGCTGCAAGACAGCAAGGCCCCAAACCCCCCGCTGACGCTAGCGTCCAACAGTAATTCATTCATTCACCGCTGACGCCTGCTCTCCTGAGATCAAAGTCATCTCAGTGATCAGCTGGATCAAAGCAGTGCAAACAGCACAACAAAGCGCGACTCCTGGAAGGTCACCTGCCAACCGGCGGCCGCCTTGTTCCGTCACTCACCTGTGAACGTCAGAACCGGTTTATGGCTCAATCCCGTGGCCTCGGGACTCAGAGCCGCCGCCAGACTGAAACAGCGACCAATCAAAATTAGTGAAAGGCTGGTGTTAATCAGGTGGGGGCTGCCGCGGCGCCGCCTGACCTGAAGAGGCCGATCTGCCCGTAGTTGTTTCCGGCGGCCAGAAATCGACCACAGGGAGAAAAACTCTGAGAGAAGACGGACATGTGGAGGAGCTGGAGGGAGGGCAGACCATCGATCAATCACTCAATCAATCACTTTGATCCGAGGAGGGAAAAACACCTGAGGTTGCACACTAGCGCCATCTGGTGGCCAGATTAGAAATCATCGGAAAACGATGCAGTTCACCATAAAGCCAAAGTGATCACTTTAAAACCTCGTGGATTATTTTCAGTAACAGATTTACGTGTTTTCTGGGATAGTTTAAAACTAAAGCAGAACTCTCATCCGTGAAACAAGAAGCGATCAATGTTCTTACTTCTGTTTCAGTCCGGTAAAATGATCTATGACAATATTCTGCACGATGAGACACCGCAAATTAGAAACTAGTTTGGTCAATGAGGAGTAACATGAGCACAAGTGGAAATAATCGAGTTAAAATGTTGAAACGATCAGCATTTCAAACGTTACATGAAGGCGCGCTTCCGCTAACAAACACATTTACTACGACAAATTCCTTCATTTATGGTGAGAGCGTCAGTTTTAAAGCACTTTTAAAATGGCAACGTTTTACCTCAACGGGACCCATCGTACTGCTGCTTTTCGGACCCAAATATCAAATTTAAAGAAACAAAAGGTAGACGGATCAAAAGCTTGGAATTTCGGCGAGGAGATATGACGTCATACAAGTGCTGAGGATTCTGGGAAATGTAGTAAACCGCGTTTGGTTCAAACTAGTTCGTGGGTTGGCACATTTAATCCCTGTCCCTGTTGATGTCGCTCTGCCTTTTGTTGCATGAGGGGACAAAGAAGGTTTCTCGAAATAAAGAAGATTGAAGACCTATTTTATTTCTATTTAGACGAACACTTGAATTTAGATGAATATTGAACTATGTGATACAAATGATCGTTTTTGTAAATCAGCAAGCACGCAGCCAGATTTAGTTGATCATAGATTGAAATAATAATTGGAAACCATATAAAACGCTTTGTGATTTTTTGATACCTCACATAAGGATGAAACTGATATAAAAACAACTTTTTATTCAAAAAAAAGAGAAGACGGCACGTCTAAAAAGACATTTATATTGTATAAAAACAATATTTAACAACATAATTCTGATTTTATTCCTGGAATTCAGACAGATCAAATGGTGATGTGTGTTTGGTGAAGGTCGGTCGGGTCCACCTGAGCAGGTGACGGTGGCCCCACACACGCGGAGCGCTGATGAAGACGAGGGCGGCAGCTCCGCCGCTGACCCCCCGGCGTCCCTCCGTCAGGCAGCGGCCGCTCGGTCCGGTCCGGTCCGGGTAAGTGAAGCGGTGGCACAGCTGTGAATCTGTCCGGGTCAGGGTCTGGGTTGAGGTCCTGGTCCGGGTCCGGGTCGGACTGACGCTCCGGCGATGACGCGCTGCTGCGCTTCAGCTCCGCCAGCAGCGGCAGGAAGTGTGCGGTGGAAGCGGCGCGCAGGCAGAAAACAGCCCAGCAGCGCGAGTCGGGGTCGGACGGAGGCAGAAAACGCTCAAACCATGCAGAAAGCGTGAATCCCGCGCAGCGTGTGCGTCTCCGGGCCGTGCACAGCACACCCACGGGCGCAGAGGCCATTTGAGGGGTGAGTGTGGAGGAGAGAAAGACTGGAGATGATGTTTTCCATCAAAGGGGCCGCCTGTGTTTGTCCACATCTTTGTGTAGCTGCGGGCTAGCCTCGGCTCCGACCTGCTAGCTGGAATGCTAACCCCCGCCGATTCCACACGCACACAAACACGCATCAGTTTGGAGAATGAAACCGGTTGTTTTTGTAAGAGCGTGTAGCAGCTAGTGGTTCGGACTGTACGCGTGTTTTGATGTTTACGGCAGAAATCTGTGAGCTTTCTGCCATCCCAGGGGGTTGCTAACTAGCCAGCCGATGCTAACGTTAGCTCCGTCGGGTATTTGTCTTTCCCTGCAAAGCGAATAAATATCTCCGGGTTGTGTTTTATTGTTGAAAGTTGTGTTTTTTTTCCGCCCGCAACCGAAACCGTCCACGTCTGGTTTGCAAGGCGGATGTGAGTCGTTTGCGTTTCTGGGGCTACGAGCGAAGCTAGTCGGTTAGCATGGGGGAAAATGGCGTGCTGCACGAGAGCCATTTTCCGATGGAAATGGGGTCTCAGTGAAAGCGGCTGATGGCTCCAGGTGTTGGGCCCCGCTCGGGGGGAGGGGGGCAGCCGCTCAGGCCCCCGCTCACACACCACCGCCTTCCCGATCTGCCCCCGCCGTCGGGACGCGCCTCTCCGCGGCTTTGATCGGTGAATGTCGCTCTTGTCTGGCGGGGAAACGCTGCGCTTTTGTCCGGATAAATCCATCCGGGGGGGGAGAGGAGCCATGGTCAGCGGCCCCGCGGCTGCTCCTGCGTGCGGATGCTCCCGCTGCTTCTCCCCGCATGTCGGAGCACCTGGACAGGGACGCGATGGTCCGGGGGTCGCTCCCCATGAAAGGCGGCCCAGTGTGTGGGGGAGGTGCGGGGGCGTCAGTCCGGGCCAGCTGAGCCCGGTTCGGGTCCAGAAAGATCCCCCGTCTCCATGGAAACTTGATTGTTTACATTTGCGGAGTGAAAGAAATGAAGAGTTTTGATTGGCTGCTGCCTTCTGCTGCTGCCAGGATCAAAGGTCCAGATTTCTAATGTTTAAAGGTGACGAATTAAAAACGCCACCTGATGACGTGTGACCAGTCACGTGTCTCCTCACCTCTGGGAAGAACAGATGAGGACGAGGAATCACTTTTAGACTGCTTTCTTCACCTTTAACCGCCGTTTGGGAAAGGTGGCGAGCAAGGCCCGAACCCTGGGAGGTCGCGGTGTGTGTGTGTGTGTGTGTGTGTGTGTGTGTGTGTGTGTGTGAGGGGGGTCAGGGGGGTGAGGTGGTGGGTCAGGTCCAGCGGGCGTGCACTTGTGATGATGGCGATGGGCTGGTTCTCACACAGCAGTTGTCTGATTTAATTAAGGTTTAAATCCAAATTTAAGATTTAACCAAGTAACATGTTTCATTTGAGTGTGTGTGTGTGTGTGTGGGGGGGGGGGGGGTAGATTAAATGTCCTGCTGTAATGTGATACAGATTCCAGATTAGCCTGTTAAATCTCCTGCAGACAAGAGCTCTTTTTAATCACCTGTGTGTGTGTGTGTGTGTGTGTGTCAGAGAGAGATGATACTCTGTTACTGAACCTTTAACACACAGGTTGCAGAACTAGATGTACTTTGTTACGGTTTTGAAGCAGTTTTGTAGGGTTTCAGTTAGCATCAGTTAGCATCAGTTAGCATCAGTGGTTTTCTCAGGGGGGGGTCATGGATTGACGGTTCCTTTCATCTTTCTTTACACGGCGTCTGTGTTGATCAGGGTGGTGGTCTGCTGAAGAACCTGGACGGAACGTCAGCGTAACAGCATTCAGGAACGTTTGTGATCGGTGTTGAGTTTGTGATGAAGGCTGCCGTTGGCGTCGGAGGCCTTTGTTGTGCGTCGCCACCAGCAGGACGCGGCTCTGACCAAAGCTCTTCCTCTGTCTCCACAGTGACGCCTCATTGGCTGGTGGGAGCCTGGCGGGCCACCTGATTGGCTGGATCTGAACGGCTGATGATGGCCGAAGCCTCTGCCCTCCAGCTAAGCCTCACACTTTCTTCTTCTTGCCTAAACTCACTTTTCATAATGCTGTTATGAATCGTGACGGCCCCACCCACCACGTTGCTCCAGAGTACTATGGCAATGCATGATATGAGTCGTGCCAAGGGTTTCCCGTGTAAAGAGTGTGATATGGTTTGCCCCAGTACTCCAAGTCTTCTAGAACATATGAAAGCACATTACCAGCAGGAGGAGAGCGGTCGATTCGAGTGTGAACAGTGCGGTCGTATTTACAAACACGCCACCAGCCTAGCCAACCACAAAAAGTCTCACGAGGTGGGCTCCTTCCAGTGTCCGGTGTGCACGCGGACCCTACCCAACTCGGTAGCTTTGAAGAACCACCTCCGCATCCATACGTTGTCTCCCAGCAGCGCCCACGCAGAAGAAGAAAACGAAGAAGTTCCCGACGAGTCGGGCCACGACGAGAGGGAGTACGGCCTTGGCCAGGACCTCTCCGACGGCTTTGGGCGCCCCCATCTGAACAGTAGTGGTATGGGACATAGTGTCCTGCAGAGCCACAACACAGACGAGCACGGAAAGAAGAGCTCCCCCGAGTCGGACGACGCCTGGGACCGACCCTTCAAGTGTGACCAGTGCGACAGGACCTACCGGCACCACGGTAGCCTGGTGAACCACAAGAAGTGCCACCAGCAGGGAACCTTCAAGTGTTCTGTCTGTTTCAAGCAGTTCAGCAACCTGGCTGCCCTAAATAGCCACGAGAGGACTCACTCCAAGTTCAAGAGCGCTGGGAGCTCGCTGGTGAGCGGCGGCGGGACTCAGTCCTCCCAGGGTCAGGACGCAGCCTCCTGCTTCTGCCACCTCTGCCAGGTGGCGCTGCCGAGCAAGGCCGAGTTTCAGGAGCACATCCTGCTGCACAACAGCACCTCGCCGTCTCTGGGGCTGCCGCGCACCTTCCCGGCCATCATGCCCCACAACCTGAGCGCGGTTCGCTCGCCGGCCTACACGCCCGCCCTGGGGGACCCTCTGCCCCTCCCCCCCCTACCAAGTGACAAAAGAGGGCCCTACGACCCCATCATGGGCCCCCCGGTCAACAACCCCATCTACACATGTGCCTACTGCGGCGCCGGACACCCAGACCTGGAGACCTTGAAAGTCCACTATTTGACCCACGACCCCCACCCGCCCTCCCACGGCCAAGATGCCTCCATCCTCAACGCAGACGCGCTGCGTTCCGGATCGCAGGGGTCCGTGTCGTCTCCCTCCGGGGGCCGGGTGCCCCAGGCCAACTCCCCGGATGACGGGGAACGGCGCTTCAAGTGCGGAGAATGTGGCAAGAGCTACCGGCACGCAGGAAGCCTGGTCAACCACAAACGCTGCCACCAGACGGGCCACTACCAGTGCACCGTCTGCTGCAAGCAGTACCCCCACCTGGCCGCCCTGCACAGCCACCTGCGCAGCCACAAGGGCCGCCCCGGCAGCCAGCACGTGGGTGGCGACGGCAGCGACTGGCTGTCCTCGGGACCGCTGACGCTGGACTCCCAGCAGGGCTACGTCCAGGGGGGCAGCGGCGCCACCACGCCCATCTCGCTGCCGGGTAACCTCGGCGACGCCGCCCACTTCGTTTCGGACGGCGGCCACAGCAGCGGCCTGGACTCGCTGGAGTTCCACGACCGCTTCGACGGCAGCTCGCTGTCCCAGAGCAGCGCCCCCCACCGCCAGGCCGACCGGCACGTGTGCGCCGACTGCGGGGAGATGTACGCCGACGTGTCCGGCATCAAGTCCCACCTGTGTCCTCGCCGGGGGCAGCAGCCACAGCCCCAGCAGGCCAACATCTCCAACGGCTTCATGGGCAGCCTGAACTACCACGGCTCCGGCGGCTCCTCGCTGCCCGCCGGCAGCTCCGGCGCCCTGAAGGAAGGCGGCGGCCAGCGGGCGTACTCGCAGGGCGGAGGCAAGCGCATGGGTAACGCCCACAAAGACGACGAGGACGACGGAGACGTGTATCAGTGCTCGGTGTGCGGGAACCACTACGCCAGCCTGAGGGCCCTGCGCAGCCACCTGCGGAGCCACGCCAACAACCCCACGGCGCCGGGACCGTCCGCCATGGCCCAGGACTGGAGGATGATCTGCTCCACCTGTGGACAGAGCTTCTCCCGCAAGCAGGACCTCCTCAACCACCAGCTGGTCCACGGGCCCCAGAGACCCGACGGCCAGGCGCAGGGCGTCGGGAGCGCCGCCGCCAACGGCACCGACAAGATGGACGGGCGCAACCACATCTGCGTGGACTGCGGCATGTTCTTCGCTGACCGCCACCACCTGATCACCCACCTGTGTCCCGGCAAGAACCGGGCCAGCTCGCTGAGCAAGCAAGGTCTGAGCGGCGCCAAGTCGATGTCCGGAGGAGACGGCGTTGGCGGTGGGGACGGACGCCAGTCGATGGTGGACCAGAGCGACAAGCCTCACAAGTGCGACCAGTGTGGGCGTGGCTACAGACACCCCTGCTCGCTCCTCAACCACAAGAAGTCCCATAAGACGGGCGTGTTCCGCTGCCTGGTGTGTCAGAAACGCTACTACAACCTGCTGGCCCTGAAGAACCACCAGAGGACCCACTTTGACCTGAAGAGGTACCGCCCTGAGGGCCTGGAGCCGCATGTTGGATGGTGCTTGTAGCGTCTGCTAACTTCTCTTTCATCTCTTTCCATTCCAGACACAAGTGTGAAGAATGTGGGAAGGCCTTCAAGATCCAGAAACAGCTCATCAACCACCTGCGTCTCCACGAGGAGCAGCGGGCCAAGGGTCTGGTGCGCAGCGGCCCCAGCGCCCCTCGCTACCAGCAGCCCGGCCCGTCCCAGATGCAGAGCATGAGAGGAGAGTCGTCCAAGAGCCAGGTCCTGGGCATGAAGTACCTCCAGCAGGGCTTCAAGAAGCCCTACTCCTCCGCCGGGACCTCCAGGCCGCAGAAGTTCGACCCGGCCGAGAGCGGCCGCCGACCCTTTTCCTGTGAGGAGTGCGGGAAGACGTACCGGCACGCAGGCAGCCTGGCCAACCACAAGAACCTGCACAAGATCGGAGAGTACCACTGCAACGTCTGCAACTCCACCTACCCCAACAGGCTGGCCATGAAGAACCACCTCCGCCTCCACTTCGCCCAGAAGAAGCACAGCTGCCAGGAGTGCGGCAAGGGCTTCCGCACCCAGAGGCAGCTGGCCACCCACACCACGGCCGGCCTGTGCAAGGGCCCGCAGGGCCCCGGCGCGCCCATGGACTTTGAATGCGACGGCTGCTGCGAAGGATTCGCCACGGCGGACGAGCTGGCGGCGCACGACTGCCCGGCCCAGCACCTGCCGTCGTCCTCGTCGGCCAGCAGCTCGGCCAGCATCACCCTGGAGAGGAGCTCGGTGGAGCTGGACTCAGACGAGCGGCCCTACGCCTGCGACCTGTGCAGCTGCACCTACAAGCACGCCAGCTCGCTGCTCAACCACAAGCACACGCACAAGACCGGCAACTTCAGGTGCAACTTCTGCAACAAGCCCTACACCAACTACATGGCCCTGCGCAACCACATGCGCATCCACACGCAGCGCAAGAAGCACATCTGCCACACCTGCGGCAAGGCCTTCCGGCTGGCCCGCTTCCTGCGGAACCACCAGAAGGTGCACGAGGAGGGCGCCACCCCCTACGGCTGCCCCACCTGCGGCAAGAGCTTCCAGGGCCGCTCCGGTCTGGCCCGCCACCGCTGCGGCGAGAGCCAGGTCGGCGTGGAGGTCCGGAGGAAGGCCGCCGCCCCCCCGGCGGAGGGAGAGGAGTGCCGGTACACGTGAGTCGCCTCTCTTCTTCACACATCTTCCAGTTGGCTAAAGCAGTGAAGATAAATTTAGGTTTCTACGTGTCTATTCCAGGTATATGATCTCCAATCCGGCTTCCTTGGGACCATACGCGTGCCGGAATTCGGATTTTTCTGAAGTTTGGACAAATTGAATTAGTGGAGAGACCAGATAAGTCAACCCTGTTTGCTTCCAGTTAGCATTGAACACGTGTTAGCCTCCGTGCTGTTGCTGTGTTTGTGTCACATGTCCCTGCTGTCAGCTGGTTCCACGCTAGTTCCTGTCTGTCGCCCGTGAGCGCAGAGAGTCCCGCCCTCCGATTGGCTGACGCGCTTCGCTAACTCGGCTAGCGGAGGACCGGGGTGTATTTGGTGCTAGCTGCACTGCACAGAAGCGGCCCGTCCCGCCGCGGTCGCGCGTCGGGGGTTGCGTTTGCGTCCTGTGCAGTGCAGGAAGCGGCAGATAGCTCCGCCCCCCCCCAGCCGCCAGCAGAAGCCTGTTTGTTCCTCAGCTATAAGCCGGATTCCAGATCATATACCTGTGTGGGTGTTGAGCTGCTGCTCCAGGGCGCTGACCCGCCCCCCCCCCGTCTGAGCCTCACCTGTGCTGTTGGTCCCTCCACAGGTGTGACCAGTGCGGCCGCTCCTACCGCCACGCCAGCTCCCTGCTCAACCACAAGAACACCCACACCGTCGGCATCTACCACTGCGCCGTCTGCCTGAAGACCTACTCCAACCTGCTGGCCCTCAAGAACCACCGCCGCATCCACTCGGAGGTGCGGCGCCACCGCTGCCACGACTGCGGGAAGGCCTTCCGCGTCTCCTCCCAGCTCCACAACCACCGCCGAGTCCACCAGAAGCAGCGCGAGCTGACCTGCCGCTCCTGCCAGCGGGCCTTCCCCACCCCCGCCAGCTTCAGGCTCCACCTGGAGATCAGCCACGGGCAGGCGCCGCCCCCCCGCCAGCCCCGCCCCCCGCAGCCCCAGCCGGGGCCGGGCTGGGGCTCGGGCCTGGACCTCACCTTGATGCAGGAGCAAGGACTCCGCCCGGGCCGCTCGGCCAGAGGCCGCAGCCGCGGGGGGGCCGTGGAGGCGCTGAAGCCGCACGTGTGCGAGCAGTGCGGGCGCTCGTACCGCCACGCCAGCTCGCTGCTCAACCACAAGAACAGCCACAAGACCGGGGCCTTCTTCTGCACCTCCTGCCAGAAGGAGTTCCCCAACCTGATGTCCCTGAAGAACCACCGGCGCATCCACACCGAGCCCAAACGCTACCAGTGTCCCGACTGCGGCAAGTCCTTCCGGGTGTCCACGCAGCTCGTCTGCCACCGCCGCATCCACACCAAGGAGAAGCCCTTCTGCTGCCAGCACTGCGACAAGCGCTTCTCCTCCCGCTCCAACCTCAGGCACCACCAGAAGGTGCACTGGAGCCGCGCCACACCGCCCCCTGCTGGCCCCTCCAGCTTCCTGGGCGTGCCCGGTGGGGGCGGAGCCTTCCTCTGAGCCGGGACACGTTGTGGAGGAGGGGAGGGGCCTGTGGGAGTGTGTGTGTGTGTGGGAGTGTGTGTGAAGGAAAGGGGACGACTGAACACAAGCAGGACCAGGAGACACACACACACACACACGCACACGCACACGCAGTGACCCATCACGCTGGCTGGGACCTGCAGCGTTTCCATGGCAACGGTTTCCCCTGACGCTCCTGGGAGGCGGGGCCAGGTCTTCTGGTGGGGGACTGGTCCAGGGTGGAGGGACGTCCTCGGGGGGGACGCCAGCGTTTTCATGGCAGCTTCTTCTTCTTCTTCTTCTTCTCTTCTTCTTCCTCGGTTGTGGAGGGACAGAACCAGAACCAGAACTCTGATGTGGTGGACAGGAAGTGAGCTCATCTGTGCGTGTGAACGTGTCACTTCCTGTTTGGACCCGTGCGGCCGTTAGCGGGCCGAGCACAGGAGCGTTTTCTTCTCATGCTAGTCATGCATTTATTTATAACCTGGTTATTAACACGTGTATTGGGTGGCACTAGTCTGTAGGATGTGACTTAGAGCTGTGTTGATGTTTAACTAAGCCCCGCCCCCCCGCCATCCCTCGCTCTGTGGACCCGGTGGACTGGAAGGACCCACAGAACCACACAAGTCTTTTCTGCCTTTAGTCACAGGTTTTTTTTCCCATCATCCCCTTCTTCCATATTTAAGAGTCCACACACTTCCTGTTCCTCCAGCTGGCAGGACGGCGGCGGCGTTCTGGCGTTGGGCCCTGATGTCCCCTGTGTTCCCACGGTGACCTCGTGTATTTATTGGTGTCATTTCTGTTTTGTTGCATTTTACGAGTGTGTCGTCGCCTGCGTGCGTACGTGCGCGTGCGTGCGTCTGACGGAGCTCTGGTGCTAGGTGAAAACATGGAGCCGCGGCGGCGAAGAGCTGTGCAGTCGCCGGGACCCGGAACAGCTGAGCGGACGTTTCGGCCCGCGTCCCCAGGGCGCCGCCGCCGCCGCTAGGTTAGCCGCTAACCGGCCGGTCAGCTGCTGGTCGCCGCGTTTCCTTTGAGTCTAGCTCGTTTCCGTATTTGTGCGTCTTCTCTCCACTTTTATAAACTATGTTTTGATAATTTGTTTAACAGAACTTGTCCATATTCTATAACCTTTACTGCTGACAATAAATAGCTCCAAACCAACCAGCTCCTCTGACTCCTCCAGCCAATCACAGGCTGGACTCCAGATGCAGCTCCGCCCCCAAACCAGCCCAGAAAAGAGCTGCTCTGCAACACCCAGGGGGAGGGTCCAGTGATGGAGGCGGAGCCTAAACCTCATGGACCATGTTGGGTGTGGGCGTGTCTTGTGGTCTCCCCACCCACCGTCAACTCCTCCATCAGTATAATCTGTGGCCGATTGGTCAGACTGACGGTGGAGGATCGCCGCCCTCTAGTGGACGAAGCCAGTAAAGCTCTAATGACGTCACATCCTGATCAGCTGCTCATTGGCTGATAAATCGGCTGGTTTTGGTTGAAGCTACATCAGATAATCAGGTTACAACAACCGAACGCTGAACCTTTGTTTTTAACAGCGGCCATCTTGACTGCAGGGGGCGGGGCCACCAGGGGGCGACATGTGCTGAGGTTCCCGCGGACCCGAACGCACCGCCAGTGTCCCACGGCCACCTTTGACCTTTGATGTCTGATTTCAAGTTAAAGAAACGACAACAATGCGACCCTGCTGGGGGGAAGAAGAGCAATGAAGAGGAGGAGTACACTGAACAATCCGTTTCTTTATTCGTTTTTTCTTTTCAACACGTCTGTCAGGGTTTGTTTTCAACCTTTTATGGTAAATTAAAACTTTGACACACTTATAAAAGACAGCATCTGCATAGAGTTGTCATCTTAAAGATCCATGGGGGCGGGGCAGGAGGGAGGGGGCGGGGTAATACTGGCACGTCACAGGAACTAAACAGAACAGCCAACAGCAGTACGAGAGTGGGGGAGGGGGGACAGATCGCTTTACGTTACGCTACGCACACGTACACACACACAAAAAAAACGGGACACAAGTTGCATTTCCTGCCAAAGTTGCGTCCGAGCGCCGCCTCTGTCCACGCCTCCAGGGGGCGTGGCTCCTGCGGGGGGCTAGCTAGCGCGTTTCTGCGTATATTGCACACTTTGTTGCGACAGGCCTGCGTGGGCGAGGGGCCGCGTGGGCGGCGGCCGAGTTCGGGATTCTCGCTGTGGTTGGGCGAAAGGCGAGGCCACGCCTCCCGCAGGAGGAGCCAGGCTGACAGGAAGCAGCCAGAATGACGGAAGACGATCAGGAGGGCGGAGCGCACGCTGCAACGCACGTGCTAACCTTTAGCTGAATCTTTGTCGTTTGGCCGCTAACGGGCGATTTCGCGCCGTTTCTTCACTAACGAATCCGGCGGCGTCTTTGAGGCGACGGTCGCCACGGAGACGCGTTCACGGGCCCGCCCACACAGCGGCGCTCTGGGGGCGGGACCGATCATGGAGGGAAGCACTTTGGCCAGAGGAGCCGGTGGGCGGAGCCTCTGCGGTATGAGTCATGGATGGAGGCGGAGCCTGGGCCCTTGGGCCAGGACCCAGCAGTGCATGATGGGTAAAAAGAGGGCGGCGGCCACCGCGGCTGAGGGCGGGGGCTCTGCTTGGGGGCGTGGCTTGTGGACAGAGCTCAGGCTGGGCGTCGACTTTGGCAGGATCGATAGTAGATTCTACATAGACATGCAAGTCGCTCTGGGGACGTATTTACAGTAATTACAGAACACAAGAATCCCGTTTCTGTTGAGCATTCAAGGTTACCACGGTTACGATGAGAACAGAACTGCTGCTGATGGCGACGCAGGCGGCGTCTTCAGGTCGCTGCTGCGGCGGATCCTCGCTCCTTTTTTGCGTGTTTGATCTGGTTGGTCTCTGGGTTCAGGCTCGTGGACGTCGGGATGCTTCAAACGTTCAAGTGTCTTTTCTGCGGGGGTGGGCGTGGCCACGCCGCGGACGCGTCCCACCCCCGCCGGGGGAAACAACACTGATGGGAACAGAAACACTGTCGTACATGAGCAGGAGGCGCGTCAGCAGCAACGGGCGCGGCGGCGCCGGCGGACGCGCGAGCGCGGCGCAGGGACGCTTCCAGGAAATCAGCGCAGAGGAAGTCTGACGGCGGCGGGACGCGGGCATCCGCGCAGGGACAGGTTGGAAGACAGATGCTAACGGCTAACTGTCACGTCTTGGGCCTTCTCTGCGGGACTTCCGCCCCTCTCTGCGCCGCGCGCCGCTGTGAAACGTTGCTTCGTCCGTCTGCGATCGTTGTGCAGGAACAGCAGAGCTGAAGGAAAGTTTCACCCTCGTCCTGCCGGCTGAGGGAAGCTAGCTGGCTAGCCAGTACTGGAGCTTTGATCTTCTGGAAACTAGCGTTCAGATCTAGCGGGAGGAGACGAAATGACAGACGGCGTGACCGAAAACTAGCACGATTCCCAATTTAGCGGCTAAGTGTTTGGTGAAACCCGATTGTCCGTCTTGCATAGCCAACGACAGCTAACTGTTGCTTCTGCAAATAAGTAACGTTTGGTTCTGGCTCGACAAAGACGGTTGCCAACAAAAAGCATCGTTAGCTAGCGCTTCAGTACTGGACTAGCTAGAACGTTCCTTCGCAGCTGCGGGAGTGGATCAAAGGAAACCCAACAAAATAACAAAGCAGGTGGCGGAAAGAGCGCCGCCGCTGCTAACGCTGTCATGGCTGATCACGTGATCAAACGTACAGGAGCAGTTTGTTGCTGCAGACGTGTGGGCGGGGCTGGTGTGGGCGGGGCGTGTCTCTCTGCTAGCCTAGCCTAACGTACATCATCTCACCGTAAACTTCACTGGCGTTGTGCTCTGATATTAGCGGCGATGCTTGAAAACACCTGGCGGGGCGAAAGAAAGCTTTGGTCTGAACTCTGGTAAATATATTAACAGTGATAAAAATTTCCTTCCGTCACATTTTCAAAGGCTTTGAAGACAAACTGCGGTCGGACGGTTTGGACGCCGTCGCTTTGTGTTACTTCAACATTAACAAACACACGTTCATGCACCGATGTCGGGGGGTGGGGGGGGCATGCTGCACAACACACGGCAACAAACGTTAGCCTGCTGGTCGAACTTTTCACTCCGATAAATCAAAGGAAGCCGCCTGCGACCCGGCGGGAGGTCAGAGGTCGCAGAAACGTAAAAAACTTTGTATCGACCCGCGAGTCCGCGATTAAAACCCACGCGAAGGTGAACGGAAGTGTTAGCTAACCAAAGGTAATGGGAGGGCGGGGTCATAAACACCATCATGCAAACGCCACACGGTCACATGCCTCGCTGTAGTAGCAGAATTATTACTATTATTACTGTTGTTGCACGACAACACACTGGGATGGGCGGGGCCAGCCGGGTAAGAAGGCGGGGCAAACAAGACCAGGAGGTGACCTTCGGAACCGCCGCCCGCTCGTTTCACCACCTGTTTGCTTCCTATCTTTTGTCTGTCTTTAGCTTTATTAGTGTCGGGAGCTGAACCAGATGTTGGCGAGGGGCGTGGCTAAAGAGGCGGAGCCAGAACAAACACCGGGCTGGTGGACGCGCTAACAGCTGAGGTTAGTCTGAAAGTCTACGAGCACAAAGACGACGACTTTGAGCTGTGCTGACCTGAAGCTCTCGGCAGCTAACGATGCTAACGACTGTGGTGCCGGAGGAACCGTTTCCATGGCAACCAGTTTTAAATCTACTCTGCTTTCAGCGTCGCTAATGTCACTAATTTGGCTAGCTCGTGTGTGGAACATTATTGCTTTAACGCTGGTCTGCACAGGTCTGGAGGACGTCAGGAGCTCGTCTGGTCCCGGTTCCGGCTGCAGGTTTGGGTCTGTAGGCCTCAACAGAGTCCAGGAGCTCCGTATCACAGCCTCGCCCGCCCCCGCTCGCATCCACCGCCTGTCCGGGCCTTCCGGCCGCCACCACACGAGGCCCGGAGCGCACACGCGTGCTAGCCTCGTCCGGGTCCCGTCGGCTCGGACGCCTTCGTCAGGAGGCTTTGATGTTTTTGGACTAGCCTGGTTTAGCTTGTTAGCCTTCACCGCTTCAGTTTCCATAAAAGAAGAGGCGTAGCGCCGCCAACACACACGGAGCCACTGCAGACAAACACAGCTAACGCTGCAGCATGCTAACGACGGGGACCAAGGCTCTACCGCTGAGTAGCACCGCGGGACTCCCACCTTCAACAACCCCAAAGGGTGACAGGAAGTGGTGGCGGAAAGGTCGTCGGTCTGGGGTCACGACACTAAAGGGGAAGCTTCACACAAACACCAAAGCAGCAAACGTTCCCACGAAAAGCAACCATGTTAGCGGGACCATGTTAGCGGGACCACGTTACCGGAACCACGTTAGCGGAACCACGTTAGCGGGACCATGTTAGCGGGACCATGTTAGCGGGACCATGTTAGCGGGACCACGTTACCGGAACCACGTTACCGGAACCACGTTAGCGGAACCATGTTAGCGGGACCATGTCAGCGGAACCATGTTAGCGGGACCATGTTAGCGGGACCACGTTAGCGGGACGCTCCCAAACATCTTTTCCTCTTAATCTTTTTGTCGCGCTGACGTCCGTCCTCATTGGCTGTCTCGGGTGGAGGAGGCGGGGCAAATTGTCCTCCTCTTTTCTAAGCTGCATAGTTTGACTGCCCGGCTCCTCCCACCCTCTCTCTAACCCCTCCCCCTTTCCCCCGGTCCTCCTTTCAAGCCAATTAATTCAGAAGCAAAGGCCCCTCCCCCCGCTCTTTGGTTGGATGAGGGACACCTGCCACAACCAATTTTCTCAGCCAATCAGCCGGCAGGCCTAAGCTAATTAGACAGACAGGTAAATGAACAAAGGGGCGTGGCCACAGCCAGGGAGGTGGTCCTGCAGGTGAGCGTTCTGGGACCTTCTGGAGGAGTTTAGAAAGACGCAGCCCTGGAACGCTGCGCCTGCAGGACCTCCACCTGGCGGCCGCCGCCCTCCGGAGCGTCCGAAACAAACAAACAAACAAACAAACAAACAAACAAACAAACAGACAGACAAACAGACAGACAGGCAGGCAGAGAAGATGGCGCCGGCTAACCCAAATGTTGCGTCTGGTGTGCAGGACTGGGGTCGTCTGAACTGGTTTCTACGCGTTTGTCTGCGATCATGTGATGGCGTTTTTGTTTTGGCGTGATTTTGGAGCCCCGCCCAGCCCTGCGGCGGCCTCTCTGATCTGATTGGTTAATTTCTCCTCCTGGCTGATCGCTTCTCTGGCGTCGGCGGTTCAAGTTTGGTGTGTTTCGTTGTGTTTTTGTCGTCGGTGTGTTCGTTTCTCTGCTGGCGGTCAGACGGTGGGTCGGCGTGGGTCGTCACGGCGACAGGCCTTTATAAGCCCAGCGTGCCGCCGATGGTGGAGGCCAGGACCACGCCCAGGATGACGCAGCAGATGATGATCATGATCTTCTTCTGCAGGACGACAGAGAGCAGAAGCTCAGAGACGTTGCCACGGCGACGCCCCCGGCCCCCTGGGGGCGGGGCCCCGGCTCACCTTGCGGGCCTGGCTCTGGTATTTGACGGCCTTCTTGGTGTCGGACACGGCCCGCTCCACGTAGTCCACCGAGTGCTCCACGTTGTACTCGATTCTGTCGATCATCTCGCCCTGAGGACACACGGCAGCGGGTCAGCGTGTGGGTGTGGGCGTGGGCGTGTGCGTGGGTGTGCGCGTGGGCGTGTGCGTGCGCGTGGGTGTGCGCGTGCACGGCGCCTCACCTGGCTCTCCACCAGCATGGCCATGTCCACGAACATGTCGTGCAGCTCGCGGATGCTGTTCTCCAGCTTGATGATCTCGTTGTGTCGGGTCTCGATCTCGTTCAGGGCCTGTTTGGTCATCTGAGAGTCCATCTTGATCTGCGGGACAGTCAGTCAGTCTCCACGGCAACGCAAGCAAGCACTTCCTGCCTCACCTTTCACATTAAAAGGCAGATTCAGGCCGCCTAGCTAGCGCTGGCTAACTCACCTGCGCTAGCTGGACCTGAGCACTTGTGCTACGCGTGACTCTGGTCATGTGACCGGCGCCTCGTGTGGGCTTTTATTCTGAAGGAAGTGGACTGGTTCCTCCAGAATAAACGCCCCGCAGCGCCCCCGGTGGCTGGCGGCCGCAGCGCTTACGTCATCGGTGAAGACGGCCAGCTTCCCGCTCTCCAGCATGTCCTCCAGCTCCTCGTTGGTGGTGGTCCTCCCAGCTGCAGACACAAACAGCCGGGCGTCACGCCGGCGCCACGCACGTGCACGTGTGGGCGCGCCACTCACTGATCTCCAGCTGCCTCTGGATGCGGTCCTTGCAGCGGTCGCGGTACTTGGACTGCGTGGTGTTGTACTCGGTCATCACCTCCACAAACTTACGTGACAGCGTCGAGTGCTGAGGCGCAAACACACACACACACACACACACACACACGCCGTCAGGTCACGTGACCTAGCAGGGCTGCCCTCCCATGGTCATGTGACCTGTCTCACCTGCGTCTTACGGATCCTGAGGTCAGCTGATGATCTGTTGAGGCCTTCCTCCTGTTCAATGCTCTGCTCGATCGCTACACACACACACACACACACACACACACACACACACACACACATTAGCCACACAGCTGTTTGACTCGTTCGTCCCAACATGTCTGGATTCTTTTCGTTTTCTTTTCGTCGTTAGCTGTTAGCTGTTTGCTGTTGCTAGCTGCGCTAGCGTACGCGTAGCTACAACTTCTGTTGGTCCCAGACTGGAACCAACTAACCGGGATCAGCTGAGCGAGGCTCCGCCCCAGGAAGTGATGTCAGAGCAGGAAGTGATGTCGGAGCCTCTCTGGGGGGTCTGCCCAGATGTGTGTGTCCAGGTGTGTGTGTGTCCAGGTGTGTGTGTGTCCAGGTGTGTGTGTGTCCAGATGTGTGTGTGTCCAGGTGTGTGTGTGTGTCCAGATGTGTGTCCAGGTGTGTGTGTGTCCAGGTGTGTGTGTGTGTCCAGATGTGTGTCCAGGTGTGTGTGTGTCCAGATGTGTGTGTGTGTCCAGATGTGTGTCCAGGTGTGTGTGTGTCCAGATGTGTGTGTGTGTCCAGGTGTGTGTGTGTCCAGATGTGTGTCCAGATGTGTGTGTGTGTCCAGGTGTGTGTGTGTGTCCAGATGTGCTGCTCGACCTTTTAACTTGGAGCGAACTTTGTTGGCTGTTTTCTTGATGTCGGCCGTCAGGTCCTCCAGCTCCTGTTTGGTCTCTGAGGAGATGAAAGGACACGTCAGTGTGTGTGTGTGTGTGTGTGTGTGTGTGTGTGTGTGTGTGTGTGTGTGTGTGTGTGTGTGTGTATGAGAGAGAGACCCGACGCTGAGGAGCACTCTCCTGAACAGGAAGTGCTGGTCTCCATGGTTCCGTCCTCTCACCTGCAGGTGGGTGGACACTTCCTGTTTCACAATAAAAGCTCTTTTCTTTCTCTCTATCCTGTCTGTCTATTTTAGTTCTTCGTCTCCGGAGGATAAAAACCTTCGAGCAGACAGACGGCAGGAAGAGGAGGAGCATGCGGGACAAATGAAAGGATGGATGAGAGAAGAAGGGAAAATTAAAGAGAGACAACGTCAGCATGCAGCACAAACATGCAGACATCAAAGACCTGACCTCCTGACCTCCTGACCTCCTGACCTTCTGTCTGACCCCTGAATGAAGAGGCCACTTTATTCTGAAGGGACAGGAAGTGATGCTAACGCTAACGGCTGCCAACATCAGGGTCAACTTCCTGTCACATCATCAAAGCCTGAGTCGCGGCTAGCTGTTAGCATGCTAAAGTCACAACACAGGTCTGCTCTTAGCTAGCGTCTGGAGGGGGCGGGGCTTACTTTCATCAGGGTTGGGCGCAGCCAGGATGGCGCTGTGCTGCTTCTTCACCTTCTCCACGTCCTCCGACAGCTTCTCTATACATCCTCTGATCTCTTCAACCTGCACACACACACACACACACACGCACGCGTGCGCGCGCACACACACGCGCGCGCGCGCGCGCACATACGCACACGCACGCACACGCACGCACGAACACACATACGCACACACGCACGCACACACACACGCACGCGCACACACGCACGAACGCACGCGCACACACATACGCACGCACGAACACACACATACGCACGAACACACACATACGCACGCACACACACACACACACGCACACACACACGTTTTAGCCATCTCCACAGGACTGCAGTTGTTAGCTAACATTAGCGGTGTGTTTGCTCGGGGTTAGCTAACGTGGCTAAGCTAGCAGGGTGACTGGTTCCCTCCAGACTGACCTCAGGTCAGTTCTCAGCTCACCTGCTCAAAAAACTCGTCCATGAAGTGGTCCCGGTCCACCTGCACCACCTCCTCGTCATCGTCGCTGTCCTTAGCCTGCAGACAGACAGGAAGTGGATCAAACAGGCGGGAAAGAGCAGCTGGACCAGCACCAGGACCAGGACATGACCAGGACCAGCACCAGGACCAGGACATGACCAGGACCAGCACCAGGACCATCACCAGGACCAGCACCAGGACCATCACCAGGACCAGCACCAGGACCAGGACCAGCACCAGGGCCAGGGCCAGGGCCAGTGCGTGTGTGTGTGTGTGTGTGTGTGTGTGTGTGTGTGT
>BJFM01005043.1:0-13158 GCA_016586285.1 Arothron firmamentum | reverse complement strand
GTTCAGTGTTAAAAGTTCAGTATTAAAAGAAGACACGAGAAACTTGAGTCAGGTAGTGCTGTGAATAATGTCCCTTTAGTTGAACTACTACCAGTCTGTCTATTTGACCCACTCCAATAAATGCCATCCAGTAGTCACTTTATGGCGCTTTAAGATTTTTCATTCCCAGAAAAGTCCTGAAAACATCATCGAGCCAAGTAGGTAAAAGCGGAGAAGCCCTATAAAAGATCAAGTTAATTATTGCCTCATGGTGTGAGTACCCATGCATATTTTGTCTTCAGGCTAGACTCACCTTGCTCTCCCGCACATGACAATCACTGAGTGGATTCTCTGCTGTTCTGTACTGCGTCTCTGAGTAACTGAATCACTGTGAGTGATGTTGGCAGGGTTTTTCAGTCTCATCTCAATGGAAGAACTCAGAAGGCACTTGCCTGCGTGTTCGTGTCAAAAAGTGACGCAGAGTACCAGAGGTTGTCTTTTCTCAAAAATGTCGCCCAGAATTTATTGGAGGAAAAATACATCCAAATTGAATCAGAAGAATAAAAGGTACGAGTCAAAAACGTCGTGAAAAAAATCAGAATTCAAAAGATTCCAGAGGAGCCGCCAAATGCTCGGCCCGAGACAGCGGCTCCTCTCCGAACTTGGGATGGCGCACTCTCCTCTCGCCCACCGCTGACAGCCTGCTTTTTGTACTCCTCGGAGATTCACCGCATCCCAAAGCTTACCGTCAGGTTCGCTCTATACTGTTCCGAAACAAACAGAGCCTGTTGTCCCATCCCTCAAGGACATGGAGCACTGAGGCTCCAAATAACGTATGACTCAAGCGGTCAAGCTGACCTGTATATGAAGTTGTTATGCTTAAGCAAAACACACTAGCACATGCTTACGCAGCTATGGTGATTACATTCAGTTACATGAGATAAATACATGAGTAGTCAGGGCCTTATCATATGAGGAGAAACAAAAGAAGTCATAAGAGTTTTGCGAGCAAGCTAAATCATTACACATGGCCTAAATTATTAGTTAATTAAGTCATAGGCTTTGACAACTTGGATTTTCAATGATAGCATCAAAATTTATCCCTACAGTGAACACTTGCCAGATCTGTGTCAACGTCTGCCTGGACTGTGTAAAAAGGATTAAAGACTGTCAGTAGAAACCAGTGATGTTGATATAAGGTGGCTCTGGTCGATAGACAAAATAATACACAGCTGCCTACAAGTATACCTATGTACAAATACATTACATTTGACTATCTCTTATCTTATGTAAATACAATTGTGTTATTTTTAAAACATTACAACCTAAATGTTAATCCACAATTTTAAACAAAAATTTATGGAAGAAGATCATACATTATGGAAACAGTGTTACACATTCTACTGTGAAAGCCATGATGGTGGTAGCTCTGTGTGTTTGGAAATGATTGTATGTAATCGGTAGTGTGGTGTGGAACACATGTCTGTAATGTTGTTACATATCTGAGATCTGAGACACATTCTGAATGCTTAAAGAATGTTACCTGACTTGTTTTCTATACAGTGTTAGCTGAAGTCAAGAATATTAAACTCAGACAAAAATGAGGTTGTACTAGTCGGTCCAAAACTTCTTAGACAATCTTTGGCTAATTATATAGGCTTTCATAATGGACTCGTTCCTGCCTCTAGCACCATTGTAGCTTTGGTCAGGACTTGTCTTTTAACACGCACATAAAACAAATCTCAAGAACTGCCTACTTCCACCTTCGTAGTATTGCAAAAATCAGGCCTCTCCTTTCCTTAGATGCTGCTGAGAAGCTGATATAGCTGATTCAGAACTCCGCAGCTTGTGTTCTGACTAAGACTAAGAGGTGCGACCACATCTCACCTCCCTACATTGGCTTCCAATAAAATTTAAAGTAGAATTTAAGATCCCTATCTGTCGGGACTTGTCCAGCAGGGCCTTCCCGCCCTCCGGATCCCTGTGCCTTCGTTTATCGGTCAGGACAGATCACTCAAAGGCAAGCTGAGTTGTAGCATAGCAACGCTAGAATTTATTCAAAGCTTTGGAGTCTTATACAGCACGCAGCTAAATCAGTCAGCTTGGCTTCCCCAAAAGACTGAGGAAGCATATAACACATTCACCTTTATACCTTACAAGTGTCCTCATCTTCGACTGCGTGATGGGAGGAGCGCCCCCAAGATGACCGCATTGCCCTCTACATGACCAGCTGAATAAGCAGTTAACCCAGACTTTGTCATGGAACAGATTACATAGATTCTAAGATCCTTCCAGTTCTCTGTCTGGTTTTAACCAACATTCGGTTCTCTTTTCTGCTCATGTCTAGACCCTTACTTCTTCGGTGAACTTTTGTAGACCTTTACTTCATTACTTAGCTTTGACCTTAAGTACCTCGTTGTTTGTATCAAGTTACACAACCTTTACACGTGTTCGCTGATGATAACACATAGGCTCAGTGGACCTTTGGCCTTGTGATGGTATCATATACCACACATATCTTGAGCATGTTGGTATCATATAGTACAGTGGTACCTGACCTTTTTATCACCGCGGATGGAGCAACGCTTGATAATTTTGCCGCAGACCGGGGGGTGGGGGTGGGGGTGGGGGGGTACGTAGATTGTTTATATTGCGAATATAAATATATATATGATAAATAAAGTGTACTCGTATGCAACTTTATTTGAGAATCTGCTCATTTTTCAAAATAAAAGATTGTTCAGACTCAGATAATAAATACATTGGAAGTAATTACCGTATTTTCCGTACCATAAGGCGCACCGCATTATAAGGCGCAGTCTCAATTTCGGGGTCTATTTCTGTACTTAAGCCATACAAAAGGCGCACCGTATTATTAGGTGCATGCTTAAAAAAAGCAAAAAACCATTGATTCATTGATTTTGAATTCTCTCACAGCTGCTCTATTCCCATTTACAACCGCGTAACTGATAGCCTGTAGTTTGAATTGTACCTCGTAAGCATGTCACTTTGCTGGTGCCATTTTCAGTGGTCCTTCGCCAAACATGTTGTTTTGCTGCATACCGGTACACTAAATACCTACTTGCTGAAGACGTACCTACTGTAGCCAGTTCTCTAACCGGTTTATCGCTGCCAGAGTACTCAGCACACACATAAGGCTCACCGGGTTAAAAGGCGCACCGTCAATTTTTGAGAAAATCGAAGGCTTTTAAGTACACCTTATAGTGCAGAAAGTACGGTAATTACCGTATTTCTTGGGCGGCCGGCGGCCTGGTACCAATTGATCCACGGACTGGTACCGGTCCGCGGCCCGGGGGATGGGGACCACTGCAAATAGTACATACACCGTGAGCATCCTGATACGTGGCCTTGCACTTTGGCCAACACTGCCTCGTGACAGTTACAGACACATTTCATATTCATCGATTCTGATACGGTTTTGATTAGTACACATGATTATGATATATAGGTTTTATATGAAAATCAACTCCACACCTCCTAACCTACAAAGCTGTGCATGTCTTGGCACCATCATATATCGCTGATCCAATTGAACCATATCAGCCCTTGTTACAAAGAAACATCCCTCCATATTCTTTATGTTGCTTCTCGGAACCTTATAGGACGCTACGTTCCTTAGATTCAGGTTTACTGGTAATACCTCGAGTCTCCAAATATAGATATGGAGCCAGGGCCTTCAGGTTCCTCTGCTGTGGGACCACTTACCAGCATCCATCCGGGCACCAGACACCCTCTCTATGTTTAAGAGTAGACTTGAAACCCTACTTTTTGCTGGATCTCCCACTGTTACCCTCCCACTGTGCTGGTACTGCTGCTGGATCCAGAACCCTCTCCATGGCCCTGCCTGGATCCTGCTGTTTCTGCTCAATGTTTTCTCTATCCTCCCTGTTTCTCTTCTCCCCCTCTCCCTTTTCTCTCTATCTCCCCCTCTCCTCTGTCTCTCACCATCTCCCCATCTCTCTTCTCCCCCTCTCCCTCCCAGGCAGTCACAGCAGATGGTCATCTACACTGAGTCTGGTTCTACTCAAGGTTTCTGTCTGTTAAAGGGAAGTTTTTCATTGCCACTGTCGCCAAAGGCTTACTCAGTTATGCACTGGGACCTGTTTATCTTTTTATTATATGTGTAAACTGTCTTGAGATAACATTGCTATGAATTGGCACTTTAAATAAAATTGAATTGAATTGAATTGATTTGAATTAAATTGAGGGTGAAAACATAGAAGAATGTTTGTGTTCACATAAACAACAAACTACACTGGATGAATAACAGTGACCCCCTTTTTAATTAAACTTATAGTGTTTTTTTTTTTTAATCAGCAGGCTGATTCAAAGAGCAAACAGTCTGTGGTTGTGGGGGAGAAGAGGGTCCTGGTCCAACTGGACAATATGATGGAGAACACCTTCCACCCCTGCATCGGACTGTGGGGGTCTTGAGCACTCTGCAGATATGTCTTTGCCGCATTTTATCATCTGTGCTGGTCCAGCCTCCTGCCTCCTCTTTCTGCCTGACAATTGTTAAACTGATTTTTTTTTTTTTTTTAATCCTGTCTATCTCTATCTGCATTCTGTGGTCTCACTCTAGAAACCTAACAAAAGCTTAATCTAATATGACCTTTGGAGCAATGCCTGAATGACAAACACAATTCCCAAGCACTGGAAAATGCATGTGCAAAATACATGTGCACGGAACCTAACAGTGATTATGATATTATACACGTACTAATTGGATGGCAGTGAGAATCTTCAGACTAATTTATCCTAATAAACCTAAGTCCTATGGTTAAATTTGGATTCAGTTAATTTGGTTGTTTGAGACCCCAGCAAATGACCAACAGACCAATTGAGCTTTTACTCTTACTCTCGGGCAGCTCTGCTCCTAGCGGGTCCACACTTCTGATACAGGCTTTTTGGACTCAGTCTCCCAGTTTGCTCTGCATGCCTCAAACCATGGAACATGATGGTTCCGTGGTAGAATCCTCGCCTGCCACATGAGTTGGCCCAAGGATGCGAAGCGGGTGAAAAGTTCTGGGCGGTCTGTCCAAGGCAGTCTATAGTCTTCAAACTGGCTTCAATTAGTGGGCAAAATGAAAAAAATTGTAACAATTTGCAATATGATCTTTTACAGAGGCGGTACTTGAACGACTTAAAGAAATAATCTCCAAGGGAGTTCTGAAGTGCTCTTATTGAAATTACAACAAGCAAAAGAAAGATGTTAAGTAACCCTTGAAAAATTGACATGAAAAACAAAACAACAAATGGACAAAGATAAGGAGAGAAGGAAGACAACGAAGAACAAAGACTGAAGACAAAGTCATTTTAAAATGTTCATCATGAATAAACCAAATATTCTCTCTCTTATCTTGTTAGAAATTATAAAATATATGCAGCGGTCCACCACTGACAAATTCCAAACCTTTGTTCATGAAATTGTTAACAGAAACACATATAATGATGTCAGTCATGAGGTAGGTACATAATGCAAATGTTAGGTTACATGTTAATAGGAAACTTAATCAGGGAAATACCTAACAATATAATTAAAAGCAAGAACCCACTGCCATTTATGGACTTTAGATGGCACTGTGGTTCATTGACAGAAATGTGCACTGTGATTTAATCCTTAAAATCATAACTTCGATAATTTAGATGCTACAAAGAAGAAAAGGATACCGATCAAGTAATAATTACCCGTCAAATAATTTTAGCAAGGTTAAAATAGCTTTCAGTGATGATTTGTGTGTGTGTGTGTGTGTGTGTGTATACAACTCATAGGATTATAATTCTTATTATAAAAGAGAATAAAAGAACAAGGATAACACTAACCAATGTTAATTTCAGTTACTTTTAAGATGTTGATTGTCCCTGTCTCTCAGTTTGTTGAGATGTGACTTTGCCCCTCCTGTCGGCTTTGTGTCCCTTTGTTCCATTTGGCTGGGTGCTTGCAGGGTGTTCCCGGGTGCTAAAGAACTTGATGACATGTTTATGGAAAGAAGGTTACAGAACTGATTAAGTCCCCTGCTGTTAGACTGTTATGACCCCATAGGGGACAGGTTTCATTTTAGTGACTGGCCTTGGCATGTGGTTGCCACTCCCCGTCTGAAGGGGTGCTGTTCCGTGCTTATATATTTTTTTTTTGTGCGTGTGAGTCCAGGTGGTGCTCGGTGATTGGCCGGAGGAGCAGCGAGATGCCGTTTAAAAGAGGACCTGCTCAGGCCCCAGGGGGCCCAATTCCTCAGATTCGTCACCAGCCTGTGCTGCTGCTCTACTCCATTTGGTTTTGGACTTGTTGGGTAGTTAGAGTTGTGTGTGAGGTTCTGCGTGTGGCAGGCACCTTTTTCGTTTGGAGTTTTGTTTCAGTAAACAATCATAAGCAAGACAATCCGGGTTAGTAGGGGGAAGCTGTTTTTTTTTTTTTGTTTTTTTTTTACAAGTTTTGCCTTTGTTTTTTGATAGGGAGGCAGGTCAGATACCTGTATTTTATTTTTCCCCTTGTGTAGGTAATTTAGTGGGTTTTGTTTTCTAGCGGGTTTTGTTTGTTATCTTGGCTGGGCTTCCCCTGATGTTCTTAATTCCCGGTCTTTCTGTTAATAAACTTATCTTTCTTTTCAAAACAAGAAATATCCATCTATATCTTTCTGTTGTGTCTCGGAACCCTGGATAGGGCGTAACATAGACCCTGAGTTAATGCAAGAGGGGGTTTTCAAACCAAGCAACAAAAACAATTCACACATTCCTGTGAGGATGGGAAAGAGTTTTGCGGGAAGATTTACCATCCCTCCCCCCGTAGCTGGTTAGGGAGTCTGAATAGATAGCTATCTGTACCAACTATTGTCTGGGCACGGAAGATCCGTGGGAGACTTCCGATATACTCCGATGCATAAATCACTGTACATACAGATCTCTCCCAAGGTAAATGACTCCGTTATGTTATTCTTAACATTACAAAAAAAAGAAAAAAGAAAAAACTGTTAGGGAACAGGGCCAGCTTGAGCAGGGACACGAATAGGGCCAGCTGGTGCGGGGACTGGAACTGGACCAGCTGGAGAGGAGACTGGACTAGGGCCAGCTGGAGCAGGGACTAGGGCAGGACCAGCCGGAGCAGAGACAGGAACAGGGCCAGCTGTGACAGAGAGCCAGACTAGGGCCACATGGAGAGGAGATGGGAACTGGGCCAGCTTGGGATAGAGACCAGACTAGGGCCAGATGGAGAGGAGAAGGGAACGGGGCCAGCTGGAGGGGAAACTGGACTAAGGCCAGCTGGAGCTGGGACAGGGACTGGAGCAGGACCAGCCGGTGCGGAGACTAGACTAAGGCCAGCTGGTTCAGGGACCGGAACTGGACCAGCTGGAGGGGAAACTGGACTAAGGCCAGCTGGAGTAAGGATGGGAACCAGGCCAGCTGGTGCAGAGAAGGGAGCAGGACCAGCTGGTGCGGGGACAGGAGCGGAGCCAGCTGGTGCGGGGACTGGACTAGAGCCCGCTGGAGAGAGGAAGGGGACTGGACCAACTGGAGGAGAAACCGGACTAAGGCCAGTTGGAACCGGGACAGGGACTGGAGCAAGACCCACTAGAGCAGCAGCGACCATGGGGGACGGCTCAGCTCCCACAGGAGCGATTGAGGCTCCAGCCACGGAGGGGCCCTCAGCTCCTGCTGGAATGAGAGGCCCAGCCGCCTGGACTCCCGCCTTAGCTGCAGGAGCCTCCAGCCTCACTTTAGTGGTCACAGACCTGGCCCTGGCTATTGGGTCGGCGTGGGGCACAGCGCTGTCCTCGGAGCTGGCGAGGGAACCGGCCTGGACGTCGGCGCTGTCCTTGGAGGCGGTGTTGGTGTCAGCTCTGACCTCGAAGCAGGCGTGGGCGCCAGTGTAGACCCTGGAACTGGCGTGGGTGTTGGGGCTGACCTTGGAATGGGCATAGGCGTCAGCTCAGACCTCTGAGCTGGCGTGGGCGTCAGCGCTGACCTCTGAAGTGACGAGGGCGTCAACGCTGACCTCGGAACTGTTGTGAGCGCCGGTGCTGACCTCGGAGTGGGAGTGGGCAGCGGCGCTGACCTCAGAGCAGGCGTGGGCGGCAGCGTAGACCTCGGAGCAGGCGTGGGTGGCTGCGCCGACTGCGGAGCAAGCGTGGGGGTCGGCGCTGACTTTGGAGCAAGCGTGGAGGGCAGCCCGGACCGTGGAGCAGGCGCGGGTGGCAGCACTGTCCTCGGAGCGGGAGTGGGCAGCAGCTCTGACCACGGAGTGGGCGTGGGCGGCAGCACTGCCGTAGGGGTCTCAGGATCCCGGGGAGTCCTCTTTCTTCGTCTCCGAGGAGGCTGAACCGCAACAGTCAACAAGTCCCTTGTCTGGGACGGACCAGCTGGGCTTGTCTGACCTCTGACCCTGAATGGGGAATCCGGAGCTGACCGGGCCAGAGCGGAAGCCGCTGACGGCCAGGTGGGATCAGGAGTAGAAGCCCAAGAGTAAAGCCACGCCGCCCCAGACATCACACGGGGAACACCAGGAGGAAGGGTTTATCTGGGATGCGCGGAGAACTCCTGTGACCGAACCCCAGTCTGGTTCTGCTGGGCTAGGGCAGCAAGATACTGGTCCAGACGGATCAGTCTTTCCGGACAGGGGGTGGCCGCGCGGTATAAAGAAAGGCAGTGGTCTGCTGGGTCCATTGTGGCTGGATCATTATGTTAGGGTTTTCGGGAGTGGTTTAGCAGGACCCAAATGCAGACAGGGAACAGGCGGTTCAAGCAAAATAACCCTTTTATTGGGAGTACAAAAAAGGCGAACAGAGAGCGCTCCAAAGGGAGGGAAAAAACTAATCCAAATGTGCATCCAAAAGTTCAAAGCTCAGGGGAGGTTCCTCAGCGGGGTGTCTGGAATACTGAACGTATTTGCTTCTCTCGGGGAGATTGTGGCGTCTTGGGGAAGACGGGTACTCACACAGAGTCGGGATCCAAGACCCTCAGGGAAGGAGAAGGTTTAGCTCAGGCAGCTCACGGCAAGAGAGGTAGGGACACAAGAGTAACTCCAAACAGAACATGAACAGACACTACAACAACCAAAACTAACCAAAACGATCCAGCAGTGAGCACAAGCTGCCAGCATCCCTTAATCAGACTGATGAGCTGATCAGCCACAGGTGCGTGCTCACTGCTGGAGCCAGGGGAACAGCCCCCTCTAGGGGAGAACAAAGGAAACACAAAGCACACAGAAGGGGGGAAGGGGGCCAGATAGCCAGACCATAACAAAAACCTCACCAAAACAAAAACCCTTTGTCACACTTTGGGAGAAAGGATCCTAGAGCGACACAACGGCAAGTAAAAACTCTTTAATTCCACTCACGGGCAGACAGAGGATTAGACACTCCCAAGAACGGGGACAGTAGGCAGGCAGGCTCACCAGGAAACAGCAGGTCAGGTACAAGCAAAGCATGAGTTGACAGGTTAACTAATACTGCCGACGAAAAGCTTGAGATGGTCTGGCAAAGAGTTACTCAAAGTCCGGAGTTTATATATGCTGGGGTTGATTGAATAATGAGTTGCCGGTGTGGCAGATTAGTGGGCGTGGCGCCAGTGATGAGAAGCGGGAAGACACAGGCAGCAGGCCGGCAACAGCGACGGGAATGGATTGGTCGGTGCTGGAGGCGCGGTGGGTCTGCAGGCATTGTGCGAAAGAGATGGAGATGGGAAGGCGACACTCGGACCAGACCGCTACATTATCGTTGCATATTACAAGGACAGTATGCAGAATATTTATTATCCACAATCATTCTTAGCTTAGCATTTTACAAAGGTCAGGCCGATTATGACTAGCTGATTTATTAACCAACTTTAAAATAGACTGCTAATAGCATTCAGGAGCACACTATATTCAGTATAGTATTCCAAAAAAAAAAATAAATAAATAAATAAATTTCTTATTGATTCAGAATTAGTTGTATGTCTATGTCTTCCTGAGAAAATGAACAGCGCGAGGAACGCGTAAGTAAAAAGAATTTCCTCAACAGTGGGAATTGAGTCTATTTATATTACTAATGGATAAATGACTGTCATTTCATGAATAGCTCATGATTAAAAAACAGAGACGCCTAGAAATTTTTTTCGGGGGTTTTCAGTCTTATCTCGATGGAAGAACTCAGAACGCACCTGCCCGCGTGTTTGTGTCAAAAAGTGAGGCAGAGTACAGGAGGTTGTCTTTTCTCAAAAATGTCGCCCAGAATTTATTGGAGAAAAATACATCCAAATGGAATCAGAAGAATAAAAAGTACAATGCAAAACGTAGTGGTGAATCAGGATTCAAAAGATTGGTGTTGTAGAGCAGAGTTCGCCGCCGGGCCGCCCTCGGCCTCCAGAGGAGCCGCCAAGCGCTTGGCCGAGACAGCGGCTCCTCTCCGAACTTGGGATGGCGCACTCTGCTCTCGCTGGCCGCTGACAGCCTGCTTTTGTACTCCTGAGATATTCACCGCATCCCAAAGCTTACCCTCCGGTTCGCTCTATCCTGTCCTGAAACAAACAGAGCCTGTTGTCCCATCCCTCAAGGACATGGAGCACGGAGGCTCCAGATAACGTATGACTCAAGAGGTTAAGCTAACCTGTACAGAAAACAGAGGCCTAACAGATCTGTACACCATGCACTGTTGTTCAAACTTTGTGTGGACCGTCAGCTGTTTCAGGGGATGTTTATCGTTTATTATCTCTACATATTACAAGGACAGTACATAGAACATTTATGTTTCAACACGTTTAGATTAGCATTTTACAAAGATTGCTGCTGATAGGTGACTGATTAACCAACCTGATCGGTGATTTATGAACCAAGTATAAAACAGACTGCTTAAAAGTGCATTCAGGAGCACACTCACGAACACACTAGGAAAAACGCATACAGACAGTTGACAATGTAACCAATGAGAACATGGAGGGAAAACTGGAAGTATCCCACTTCCATACTGTGCATATGTGGATTCTTCAACACAATTACAGCCATCGAGCCTTTCCTCTTTACATACATGACAGGACCAGACAAGAACCTAACAGCAGAACAGGTAGGAACTAAAGGATCAATCAATCAATCAATCAATCAATCAATCAATCAATCAATCAATCAATCAATCAATCAATCAATCAATCAATCATCCATCCATCCATCCATCAATCTGAAGGTACTTTAAAAACAACAGTGTCCTGAACTGCTGTACACAAGATAAAAACATATACATTATAACTTAAGTATAAAACAGCAAAAACCCAAGTCCACAACCTTCCCTGGGAGCTAAGTCAACAGTTTTAGGGTAGCAGCTGAGCTTCTTCTTAGACTTATGGACAAAAAACAAAGAATGATCTGTGTTCTAGCGCCAATGAAGTGACACTAGAACTGGAGAAATGTGCGCTTGTTGTGTGGTGCCAGTTAAAAGACCTGCAGCTGGAGAAGGAAACGCAAATTCGTAAATTTTTACTAATAAATATAACAAACAGTGGGGGAGGGTGACTTTACAATGACTTGTAAAACTTTGTCCATGGTTCTCTTTCATAATATTTTGCTCGATGTCTCACACATGGGATGCATGCCCTCTCGTCAGCCCTCAGAAGCAATAAATTCATCACGCAGGTGGAACCACCTGCTATCAGTACCATAAGCGGACGTCACCGTTTTTTGAAAAATTTAGAAAAAAATCTATAATCTACAAATATGCAATAGATAGCCCAATACATGACCCTGACTGATTGCATGGACTGTTATGAAAAAAGATTTTTCTCCTGCTGGAGATTGTGTCGATAGACCTGTGCCCTGGCAGAAACAAAAGTGCCAATCTAAAATTACGAGTAAGTCTGAACAGTCTACAAATCATTTATCGTCATCTGCCAATAACAAAACAAACACTGATGGCCAGGGAGTGATGTCACTGGATGAGTCTTGAGAGGGACTTCTTAACAAGGATTAGACCCACCATTATTTTTTTTTTTTACAAGCTTCTATATTACTTTATATTATTTCTGCAAACTAAATTAGAATGTCTTGAAATGTCTTGTCTTAGAAATGTCTTGACGCAAACCACCATCAAGGTCCATTGATTGTTTTGAATGGTAACATCTCTCATGATGAACAGTGAAAGGCCAAAAGCACACATGCACTTGATGGTATTTGTTGTAAACAAAATATACACAAAATGTTACTGTCTGTATGATCCTGTGACAAATAAAAGGAAGAGTCATGGTTAAAACTTAACTGTTAACAGTCTTTGCATTACAGTAATAAATCTGTTTAAAATATTTTTATTCACCAACTGGATGCTTAAGGTACACCCGATATAGTTCATTCTATGTTATTGTTATTGTAAATAAGAGATACGATTGTTTATTACACTTATATTTGGTTTAATTTACATTTGTGATAAAAAGAGATAATCGTGACAAAGAGAAAAACTATTTGATGAACAGTGCATTTGTATGCAACATTACTACCAAACTTATTAACTGGCTCCACACGCTTTATAAAATCCTTTGTAAAGGGTTTTATTATTTTTATATATTACAGATTTGACCTTTATCATCAATTGGTGAAAAAATATGTTTTAAAATGAATTTAATGGGGTGTATAGTGCTAGCAATGGAAAGCAACACAATCTTGAACACATGGTCACTCCACTCATATGCATTGGTGTGTTTATTGTGTCAATCTTATCAGATGATCAATGAGATCTACCCAGTGGCGACTTACGGAAACCTGGCTGCACAGGTACCAATCTTCCTGCTGACTGACTGGCTGCGATACAAACCTGTGGTGATATTACAGTGTGTGGCACTATTTATCACCATAGCCGTTATTCGCTGGACGGCATCTGTTCCAGGAATGCAAGCCTCAGAGTTCTGCATTGGGGTGGCGACCGCCGCTGAGGTTGCTTATTACTCCTACATCTACAGGTGTGGTCACACAATACTCAGAGTTTTGTTTCTTTCAGAAAATGTGACTGAAATATTTTTGTCATTACAGTATGGTAGATGTGAGTAAGTACCAGAGGACAACCTCTTACATTCATAGTGTCCAAGCTCCTGGGGTACACTGTGGGCGCTGTGCTAGGGCAGTTGCTTTTTAGCTTCAAGGTCCTGTCGTTAAACGACATTGCAGTTATGACACTCATCAACCTCGGAATTGCTCTCTTCACTTCCTTC
>BJFM01005039.1:0-27866 GCA_016586285.1 Arothron firmamentum | reverse complement strand
ATGATACAGGATAGCACTTTTGCTTGAGATTTTTTAATGCAAACAAATTTTAATAAAATTAAATTTTTGTCTCCAAAGTCTTTATGAAATCTACTCTCCTGCCATCTGCTGGGCATAGGCAGAATAACTGGAATTCTATGTCGCCTCGTCATATAACACATTATATATTTTCTCTCGCTAATTTTATTTTTTCATGACACTTAAACACCAATGGTACATAGAGCATGTGGAAATTTGTATGTTTTAACCACAAAATGATCCGATTCCATGCTATTTTGCGTTTAAAAACACACATAAATATATTTTTGCTCATTATACCACAGCACAGGCTGTTAAAATCACTGAGCAGAAAATATGATCATCATGGTTCAATTAAGCACCCACGAATGTATTAGATTAATGATAACCTACCAGCACCTGACACCAACACTGGATAACACTATAATTTCAGATGTCGGTACTAAGAATATCCGTGTGCCCAGTAGTAGTCTAATGAGAAAAAAGGGGACTGCATTTTTGGTGGTTGACTTAAGTCATTGTGCATTACTACTTAAAATTATTTTCATCAAATTGTGTAATGAAATTGTAAATTACTGAAATACTTTGTTATCGTACAGATAAATGCATATTTATATTATTTGACTTAGTCAACAATCAAAAATATACCAGACGGTTCAAGTTCAATTTGACAGCTGCAGTCGCTTTGACAGAGTGCATTACCGGAACTTTATATTGAGAACGTTTTGAGCGACGGAATAAATGCTTGACGTACCGATGTGTTACAGTAGGAGCTGTCCCCTGTTTACCACTCGGTGACCTCGGGAGTGATTTAAGCAATATCTTCTGAGGCTTTCTGAAAGGGTTACGTTTATATGTAATATTCGCAGTTTCTTTCACATATCAATCATTTGTCGTCTTTAATTTGTCAACTTTTTTCGTCAGATGTTCTCTGTCGTTCTTAAAAGAACTGCCTTTGCAGCACGAAAGGTAATCTGCCTTTAAAATATTATTGTTGTATGTTTTGTTTTTCTCTTTTTTTGCAACACAACATGTTAATGTGTTTCTTTTTGATTAGTTGTTTCAGTTACCTCAGTGGGACGGTATTCAAACACGATGTTTGACGCGAGTTTCTCGGTGTGGTTCCATGCTGCCTATCGGTCAAGCTTCTACAGCCAGGAAACATTTTTCAAAGGATTGTGTTACCCTGGGATTGAGGGGGGTTGAACCCTTCCAAATTTCTCGAGCTCCGTATTTAGTGCGGAGCCAACATGTCCACTTTTCTGCCGTGAGACTGAAAAGGCGTGCAGATCCTGAGCCCTCTCCCCGGGAGCTGGATTTGCTTCGCTATGACATGAGAGACCTGTGGAAAAGTCCAAAGCCTGCCCTGACTCTTGGGTTTGCGGGGCTCATTCCTTTTGTGACCCCCACTTTGATCATGGCAGTGAGCGAGATCTACTGTCCAGAACTGGCCTATGCTCAGTTGGCTTATGGCGCATCAATACTTTCCTTTCTGGGTGGAGCACGCTGGGGGTTTGCCCTTCCCGAGAGCAGTCCAGCTAAACCTGACTGGATCAACCTGGCCAACAGTGTGCTTCCATCGTTGCTAGCATGGGTGACAATGCTGATGAGTGACAGTATTACCCCTGCTGTTACTATGGTCATCATGGGACTTGGAATATCACTTCATTATGATCTGTCTCTACTACCCACTTACCCCAGCTGGTTCAAAGCCCTGCGGTCTGTCCTAACCGCAGTGGCATTTTTCTCTCTCGTTGGAACTCTCATTGTAAGTGAACTATACCCAGAAAAGAAGTTGTTGGATTAAATAATATGCAAACATTTCTTCGAGTGGAACTTTATTTGATTTTGTGCCTCTACGGAGAATTTTGCAATTGCAAATTTAGATATGTTCTGTACTTAACATATTAAAACTATCATGTCCCCCCAGGACATATAGGGAGATAGCATTATGGTATAAAAAACTTTGAAAAAGATATAAAATGTAGTTCTTAAAACACTTGCTGAGATAATTCTGCCATGTCCTTTTACATGGGATTAGACATCTTAATTCAGCCATACACACACACTATTGCATAAGACATTAAGTACTGTAAACTGTACTCAAGGGAAACTTTTACTCACATAATAAGGTTTACAGAATATTTTGATAATACTGTTTCAATATGATGTCATGATTGTAAGACAAATGCTATTCAGATACATTATAAACATAGCAAGAATAGAAAGTCAGTGTTTTATTTTTTCATTCAAATGTCTTTAATATTGTAACATCAGGATCTAATGATATAAATCAAAACATTAAGGAACAGAACTTGATAGAACCCTAATGGAAATATATAAGGCACATTTCTCTGCTCAATAAGGTCAGCGATAAGTTGCAGTAACAACCACCTATATAAACTGCTCCAGTAAATTCAGAGAACAAAGTGCCCCCTTAATTATTTTGAAGACAAAATATTTCCAAAACCTCCAACCTAACAAAAAATATGAAACAATAAGGGGAAAATACAGTATTAGATTTTGACTCTCCACCCTTTTTGTAAACAATTGTATTTGTGAATTTTTAAAATAAATGATAACCCCTTTAGCAAGTGTTGTGCTTTTAGTTTAACAGGCCTTTTTGAGAAAAACAAATGATTTAAGTGCAAAGGTAAAGAAAGACAGTGTCTGATTCTTTTGTAAACAAAAACAAGACATCAATTAAAAAGGACCAAAATAACAATTAACTTTTAAGTGTTTCTGAAATTGAATTCTCAATATCTAATTATTTAGTTGACTGAAATCAACATCCGCAAATGGGCTTGCGAGTGTTAAATAACCTTATATCTGACATCTTGGAGGCCTTATGAGTTTCATCTGTGTGAGAGCTGTAGGACTTATTCAGGCTTTATACTGTGTACTAACATCTTGGGTCACAAATGACTTCAGCTTACTTTTGGATACCTAAACTATAACGCATGTTCTCATATACCACATAGCTGATGCTCACAGCTGGGATGACCTTCATGAAATTGGGCAGGATGCCGCGGTACAGTCCAAAGAATCCTTCCTTTCCCAGAATCATCTTTGCTATCTGACTCATGGACATCTGCTTGGAGCCCTCAACAGAAGCTGGGAAATGTGGAAAAAGGGAAAAAAAGGTGCCATTAAAATAAGACATTTTAAAAAATATAAGCAATTTTATATCATGTTGATGTTTTAACTGGATGGAATCAGCAATTACTGGCTATGTGGGGGCAGCAAATTTACTGTAAGTGATGTAATGTGGCAAGCTTAGAAATTGCTGCAGAGTCCAATATTCACTTGGATGAAAACAAAGAACTTTTATTCTTAATTGTTTGTTTTCTATTTGATTGTTAGGTGGTCGCACGATAATACAGCTGCTCTTCTACTTAATCTATGTTTTGTCTACTTCGAGAACATCTCTCTGAAGAAGACCAAAATCACTGCAATTGACGCTGATAGGATGTTGAAATGGGTTTGGTACCTTGTGCCTGCATCCGAGTTCGGATCAGAGCGAGAGGATAACTGGCCACCTGCCCACAGGAGCTGGATATGGTTCCACAGGCAAGCAGCACCAGAATGCCGGGATTGGCCGTATCTTTGGCGTATTTTGATAACCACAGGTTCTTCAGGCTCTGGTAGGTGTGACAGTCAAGGTTTATTTAAACAGCTGAGGAGTGTATGCAGGCCTCCATCAAAAGTAGAAACTTTTCTACAGTCATGTACCTCGTAGATTGCCAGATCTATACCAGCGTATGGAATGATGCCCAGGATATTGGGGATGTAACCCTTGTAAAACGCCTTTACACCCTCGTTCTTTAAGATTTTCTTGGCACAGTCAAACATTCCGGAGTACTGTCCCGTCTTCCTCAGTGTCAGCCGTGTTTTAAGCACCTGTGAGGAATAAAATCCGCAGTTTTTATTTATTTATTTATTTTTTTTAACTGGTAGCAATAATTAGTATGTAGAATAAATACTACCCTTAAGTTTGAGCAGGTCCTACAGATAGAATATATGCCTAAAAGGGAGCATTATTTTTGGTGCATGTTTTATTATTTAAGTGTAAAGGGAACAGCAACCACCACATTCTGCACTCACCTCCATGGGATAGATGGCTGTTTGTGCTGTGGCTCCTGCCAGCGAGCCAGCCATGAACCTCTCGTGGGTTTTGACTTTGCCTGGTTCACTTGCCAACAGCTTCTTGAACTGTTGGACACAAAAGCAGCGTGACGTTTAGAACAAATTAAAATCTTAGGAGAGTCAACGATTGACGGAGTTGGCCAAGGTTAAGATGTGCACTTCAGCTGTAAATACCTGCTCGTAAGCCATGAACTTAATGGCAGTCTCTGGGGCAATCTTTAGCACGTTGATACCGTTTCCTCTCCACAGCGACATTGGGCCTCCCTCCTTTAACATTTGCTTAAAACCGCCAACCAAACTGATTTTGTTGCTCTTGGTGGCATGCACCTAAAGGTCCCAAAGTATAACAAATATAAGCCAGTGTCTTAAAAATACATCTCTTTTTTTTTCAAATTTCATAAGGAACAAGAAATTATAAATTCAAAACATCAAAAATAATTGATACAAATTTGGCAAATTGTCACCTTTAGCAATACAGCTAAAAATAAACCACATAATACAAACTAAAAAGCCCCACATATCTGACTTAATTTAGAGGTTAAGGAATTAAAGACATAACAGAGGGGATGTAATTTAAAAAGCTTTCATAAAAGTTCAAACACACCTGCATGAACACCTTCATCCTGTCCAGTGGAGCCGTTCCTGTACGGGACACGGCACCGGCCATGGCCCCCGCGGACAGCTGCTTCCACCACAGACCGCTCGTCTTCTCCTCTTCTGTAAACTCATCTGGGATTGCGAGACTCTCGCCAATGTCCAGCACCTACAGCACACAACATCCTTTCATTTGAGGATGTGCTATATTGTGTGTTACTGTCACAGCTTCAGAAAGATTAAATAAAGCCACATTCAGAATTATTTTGTGGGCCTTTTAGAGAAGGGCTTTTAGAAGAAGAAATGGAATGTAACATTTCACTCATTAACATGCATCAAAAACGAAAATAAAATAAACATCCAATGTGGATTTTTAGTCCGTCTTGACAACAAACACGTGATATGTGAACACATCATCTTCACTGACATTCTTTTAGATTTAGTTTGTGTTTTTAGACAAAAATTAATAGCTGATATAGCAGAAGTGACCAAATTTTACACACACAGACTCAGATTAGATCATTCTGGGTTTAAGCCAAATGAGGTAAATATGATATCTTGACTTTGTTTAAAAAGAGTAATAAAGAGACATTAAACAGACTTGTCCCCCATTTACTGTACTGCAGATTCTTATTATTTACATTTTCTTTTCTCTTTGCAGAATTCTGTCTAAATGAGCAAAGCAACTAATGTGTCACATGGTGTGCTACCACACACAAATCAAGTTTTCATTCATGACCAGGAAAAACTGACCAGCAAAGCTAAATAGACCAACCTACCACATCCACCTCCACCTCACAGATCCCACCACCTTCTTCTAAGTCAATGAAGAACCAGTTTTGCTGCTGCTGGTGATGGGGCTGCAGCAGTGCCATGGCCATGTCAGGTCTCGGTGCAGTGGTCTCCCCTTTTACAATCAGATCCCCAGATTGATCTGAATCTTTTAAACCAGTCTAAGAATACATCCAGCCAGTCGATGTTCTGTAGATACAATCCAGCCAGAAGGAAGGAATGAAGAATCCAAAGCTGGTCGTACCACTCTGAGCCACCTCAATCAGCGGTCTCCTGTGCTAACTCACTTCCTCTCTCACTGAGCATTGACCTGTCTAGTTCCCAGTGACCACGCTAATCCTTCTTTGGGCCCGAAATTAGCTGATCTCTGCCTCAGTTTAGCAGCAACAGATTAATTTATCCTGCAAGGGTGTGAACTTCTGGGATTAGACACTGACTGAGAGCTGGTTGGGCTCCCTGCATGCAATCGTTGTGCAAGTACAACTGCAACATGTTTTTCAAGTTCGTTATAGTGGGTGAGATATATTCATTTAATTAGCAAGGACCATGTCAGCACCTCCTCATGGCATTAGAAAACTAGAACGTCCTCGGAGAGCGCAGACCTCCGCCAAGCAGCTCATTCCTCCACATATTGCAACTTACACTCAAAACAACGTTGTGCGTGCTCATGTAGGGGTGCAGGTGTTCCAGTGTCCTCTCTTCCTTTAATGGAGGTTGTTGAACTTAAAATAACTGCACAAGTGAACCAGTACCAGTGGTACTAATCACTATATAGGTGCTACCACCTATAAGAATAGTAATTTGATCATAAAGTAGGTTGCTTTATGATCAAAGCCCCTTGGCCTTTTATCTTGGCCTATGACCTTCGGAAGATCAAAGTCCCTACAGAATCTAGGAAATTCCAATCATCTGTTCCTTGTCACATTATCAAGATTTCCTAAAAGTTTCATTAAAATTCATTGATCACGTTTAGAACATTCTCCATTTAGCTAAAGGCTAATTAAAACTGGTTTTACAGGAAGGACGGTCTCCTACTTTGTTTTCCAAGTAGCAGTTTATTCTTTCCTCCTGCTCAGACCGGCTGCACACCACAGCAGACCAGCGATTACATAAGAAAGGCTCTTTTCCTACAACTGTCCAGATCAACTTGAGTCGTCTGTTGAAGCTCATAATGACAAATCTTGAACATGCTGCTTCTTTTCTCACATGACACAAATACAGCCACCTTTACAAATCCCCAACAGCATCAGCAGTGAGGTTATTTTTCCTTTCCTTTTTTAATGCACGTCACGCCTGAATAGTCTCCGCATCAGTTACTGACCAGCATCATCGGTCTTACCGTGCTGTGCTTCCAATAGCGGATAATCTCCTGCAGATTGGTGGCGGGGTTAAACAGGAAATGCTCCCTCCATTCATTCCAGTCCAAAGTCATGGTGCCGTCCACATCAATGCTGCACACAGACAGAATAAAAGGCTTTGTTCTTTTTCCATCACTTCTTTCTAAAATCTTAAACTTGACTTTCACACGCTCACATTCATGGGCACTCATCCCAGATCATGACTGTGCATGAAGCCACAGCGCTGATGCATAAGGCAGCATGCAATAACATGCAAATTCATATGAAGATGTGTGCTAATTTAAACAGTAGATTTTTCATGCTTCCATGCGTCCCTGTCCCTCAGTCTTTCATTCCTTTCCTTCCTCCATTGTTGAAACACTCATTTGTAGTTTTCGCTGATTTACGAGCTTCACTTCTCTTTCTGGGTATTTTGTGTTTATTCATCCCCATTATAACACCGTTTATGCAAAATAAGTTAAACAAGTATAAGCTTCCTCTGCCTGGCAAAGCAAAGGCCAAAGAGGAAAACATACAAAAGAGTATCCAGGCCAGTGTGGTTCTCTTTTCTGTTGTGCTTTGTTTCTTCATTGATAGAAAAAGTAAACTGTGTTCACTCCTCATTTTTAGACGTGTCTGTTTTTACTTGAATCTTCTCTTCAGCTCAGAGGTCTTGTCAGTGCTTTATCATGAATAACCAGCACATTTTCAAACATAAACTGAACTGTTATCAGTCCCTCGCACTGGTTCTACCCCACCTTTAACATCTTTCTTTACATTTCAATTTTGGGTTCACAGACTGGATATTTTCACATGTCAGGAAATGCTCCGACGTGGATTGTGTTACCTCTGAAGGATCTTCTCTGCCTCCTCTTTGGTGATGTCCAGCCCCAGATCAGCAAGTGACTGCCTTATTTCCATGTGGTCGATCCGACCTGATGGGAGAAAACCCCAAAAATTCCAGTTGTAGCTTTTCCTCTATCAGTTTTAACTCTGCCCCACAGGTAGAAAAGCAGGGATCATTTTACCATCGTTGTTTTTGTCCAAACTCTTGAACGTGAGTTTCAGCTTCTTCTCGTGCTCCTTCAGATACTTGCTGAACTCAGTGAAGTCCAGCCCATCATCTTGGTCTTTGTCACCAGAGGAAATTATTTTCTGGGGAGAAAAACAGTATATTAGCCGCCTCGCACTCTTCGCCACCTCCTCCTCCTCCTTCTCAGCAGCCTGCATCTGCTAGCTGGTAGCAGAATAATGCAGATATTCTTTCTCTACCTTACCTGAGCTCACTCACTTCACGCAGTCTGAGGGGTCCCTGAGTTTTTGCAGCGGGTCTCTTATCATTTATCTGTGGCTTTTTCATTAGTTAGAAAAGCAGATGCAGAGAGATGTTTCTGCTGATCAGAGCCGACGTAACCAGGATTCCCATCACTAATAAAGTGACCAATGATTGAGTCAAATGCAAGATTATTGGAGCAGCACAGATGAGACCACCCCAGAAAAGCTCTCCTACACCTACAGTTTCAACTTTGAAACAGCCAGAAATTCCCGAGCATGATTTGCTCAGCTGCTTTCAATTGCTCAAACTGCTGCCACGTTTGCAGAAAAGGCAGATATTTACCTGCAGGTATATAAGAAACACTTGAATGTTGAGACTTGCTCGAGCAATGCCTTGCTCCAGTGCAGGTAGGCAGTGTGAAGGTAGTGGCGAAGCTGCACTCTATTTAAATACTACTACTACTACTACTACTACTACTAATAATAATAAATAATATTTGGTACAATTCATTAAAGCTGACTTTGTTATAATGGTCTCGAAGGTTAGAGATACTGGGGAAATAGTAACATTGATGTGTGGCATTTAATCAGTAAATTTGATGCTAATGATGAAGTTTGAATTTGAAATAAAGCTTAGTAAAACCATTTTTCACAACATGGAAACTTAATTCGGTCCCACAACAACTGTCCAAACACTAGCAGCTGATTAAGTTCATGTGATATAACTTAAAACAGCTGCTGCAGACAGGGCCCGAGGTGCTTTTTAGGGAACTTGTTAGCGCCACTTTAACAAAAGCTTTTAACCCAAATTCCTCCTCATCACTCAGTAATACTTAGCCCATCTGAACATATTTAAAATAATTTTAGGGTTCTTGTGATGTATGCAGACACATGTCTAATAATAAAATGGAAATGAGAGCCTATAAAATTGAAGCTATCAGGAGTGTGAGCCACATTATCAACCATCCATGACTGAGCTCCTGTACTAAACAGAATATGAACATCTGTGGTGGGTTATTGAATGGAGTTTCATTGCAGGAAAAAAAAAGAAATTGTATGATCCAATTAATTAATCATGTTAACATTCCTGATTATATTGAAACATTTGTAAACTGAAGTCCAAACTAGAGCCAATGTAGTTAGTTATTCCAGCTGTCTGGAATGCGCTTCTACACAGATCCCACAGTATTTGATCCAGACATGGGCCTTTGAACCCTGCCACCTCTTTCTTTGGATCTACCTGGGCCGCTCCTTTCCCAGATTTGATGCCCATCGCAGCCAGACCAGCTCTCAACTCGTACACATCCACTTTTCCGTCCTTGTTGGCGTCCAGTTTGGCGAACAACTCCTCGTAGGTTTTGGGGCCATCCTGGGACGCGGCGCACCGGCAGTCGGTGAAAAACAGCCTTCCTACAAACTGGAACATAGTTGCACAGAGACGGAAGAGACGGCCTGCAGAGCCCCACACTCAGACTCGGAATGCGCGCTGAAGCGAGCCGATTGTTCCGCGGTGACACTTCTGATTTGAAGCTGCGCGTACGAGGGACTCCAGGAGGAGGTCGAAAGAAGATCAACCCCCAAGAACAGAAAGAAACAGTGCAATATTTAAATAAAGAGTCGATTTGCGGATGTGGTAGTTTCCCAGCTCTAAATACAAGGGTGGAGAGATTCGGGTTGCGTAAAGACCTCCTCCTGGACTGCTGACAGACGGCACAGAGACACACCCTTGGCCAACGACACTAATTATTGTTCACTTTCTGTCATATACGGTATGTACCAAAACTTGATTTTTAGGATTTATCATCTATCTTAATCGAACTTCTCCAAACATTTGTCTCGTTGTATAAAACTTTCTCTTCATTTCTTTTGGTTTTGTGGTGCGACACTCCCACATTCATGCACGCAAATATGTATTCATACATGCAAGACATCGGTTTAGTCCACACAAACGCATGGCTCTTGATGGCTCTATCTACTTGATGGTTTTAAAATGGTTTCTTCATCATTATGAGAGGTTTTAATAAATTACATATTTGAGACCAATGTCATGCTTTATTTATTCAAAATGTTAATGCCTTTACTGAATACAATTGCTTTGTTGTTGGAAGTTTGGTTGTCATTAAACATTAAATCGATTTTTGAAAAGGCAAGGCTAACCCTAACCCTAAGACAACAACAAAAAAACTGGCTGGTCTGAAACATCCTCGACTTTATTACGCAGTACTCAGTTATACCACAAGGTGGCAACAAATATTACATTGCAACAGCTGTTTCATTTTGTTTCGTTTTTTTTTTGTGCTGTAGTTGTTCGGAATGACCACAAGAGGGAGATACGGAGGCGAGGCGGGCTTTTATTTTTACTAACGATAGTACATCCGTTTAATTTTTTCCAAATTAATTCCGTATGAGGTTAAGTTAATGTTAATGAATAAATTAGACGCGTAGCCTCTGTGACGTGGATGAAGAAATTCTAAACATTCGTATAAATAACGTTTTTGGTTTGAAAAATTAAAAATTAAATAATTTACTATTGGGTTGGAGAGACAGATAATAGAATCTAAAAAATATATGTAGTAATAGCAACAATTATTTAATATGTTTCGTTTTCCAATTTTCAGACTCTAAACAAGGAAATGAAGCAGCTGCTCTTTTAATGAAAAAACAATCACATCCTTATTCATACCATAAACACAGAAGTAGACCAAACAAATCCTAGATGTACATAGGTGTGTGTGAAATGCCATATTCTAAAATTGAATTAACGTGACAGGCGAATTATTTTAAAAATAGATGGTTTCTACTAGTCAACATTATACTTTTATACTGGAGGTCACAACCGGAAGCTGACCGCCATCATGTCGTTAGTGTTTTTCATGCTTGATTGTTGTCACCAAGAGCTTCGCCATCCTCCCACAAAATACAACACTGTCTCCACTACAACACAATGAGGTGGTAATGTCAGCCGCTGGCAAGATCGGAGCATCTTCTCATTTGTTCGGAACTGTGTATGGATTTAATGATGATGAAAAAGAAGAAATTCAAATTCAAAGTGGATTTTGAGTTGGACGAGCTCTCCTCGGTCCCCTTTGTCAACGGCGTCCTATTTTGTAAAGTCAGGCTGCTGGACGGCGGGTTCTCGGAGGAGTCTTCTCGGTGAGAATGTTTGGTATCAATACAGTCATTTTAAAAATATGTCTACGCAGCCTTTTCCTACCTTTTAGCTACCAAACAAAGGGGCGACATACGGTCAGGCGTGCGAACGTCAGTCGCTGTTTTAGTTGTTAAAATTAAATCTTTCCTCCTTGCTTGATTTGACCCAGAAATGAAAGCAGACGATATAGAAAAAAGTCAGAAATATGTGTAAATTAAGTGCATTAGAAAAATAGGCGCTGTTTTCTGAATATCTAAGGAGACGTCCAGTAGCATTCTGCAAGCTAACTACCACGCTGATGAGAATTCACCTGACGTGTCGCATAAGTGTCATAAAGCGAAAGTGTAGTTACTACTGTTCAGTCCACACACACACACACACACACACACACACACACACACACACACACACACACACACACACACACACACACACACACACACACGCACGCACACGTCCTACGTCACCTTTGACCCCCTGAGTATGAGGTGATTAAAGTAAGTGGACAACCAGCAGCTCTACATTAGTCCAGGTAGATACTGTAAATTTTCCCTTTCTGTCATAGACTCCATTAAAAACATCAATTGATGTGCTAAAAGCACAATGTGATGCTTTCATGTTGTCCAACCAGCTCCATAAAGCACACATTCATGAATATTACATAATGAAAAGCACGTCTTTCTGGAGAGGAGTCATATTTTCAGCCATAAACCCTGACAGCTCATTTAAGTCATTCTTCAACCCGGAACATTGTTTTTTGTGGTGATGGTTTCGCTAATGTTGATTTTGGTGTGTTAGGGTGAAGGGTAATGGATCGGATTAAGCAAGATGTTATAACTAAATATGAGTAGTACATTTTTTTGGAGATAACTTTTATTTATGAAGCAGCTACATTTAAAATGGTAATTCATTCATTATTTCACACCTCTGGCTTTTTTTGGATAAAATGACTGTATTTGTCCAGTAAGATGCTGGGAACTACGGTGTTTTTCACAATATAATTTGTAAAATTGAACTGTAAGTGCAAGAAACAATCCTGAATTTTAAAAAAAGTATAAGCTGATGATATATTTATTATTCCACTCAATAGAAAGGTCATTATGATGCATTTATTGATGTGGTGAGAGACAAACCCATCTCCTTAAGCTGTGTGGTTTTTGCTTCCGCATTAATCCAGCTTCTAAAATTTCATTTGAAAACAAAAGCGTTTTCATGTTTTCACTCTTTCAGAGTGAGTCTGGGGAGATTTTATAGCTTTGCTCTGTTATATAACAAGGTTTCTGCCTGTTCTACAGTGAGTCGCTGTTATAAAATGACAGGCTCAGTGCTGGATCTCGCAAAGGCCTCTAAGGTCGTGGTATCAAAGGTCTTTTTTACATCGCTAAAATTGCACTTTTCTGTTTGACATTGTTCTGGCTCAGATTTTATTCAGGAATATGATTGTTGATAAATTATATTTCATGCAGGATTTTAAATGAATAAATACAGCTGCATTTTTCTCTGACACTCATCCCAACCACAATCAGTAAAGAAATAACTCGATGTTTTGTTTCTGTTTGGTTTGAGCTGTCTCCAGGACTGTACCATTGTGACAGCATTATTAATTCTTGTTACATAAATGCATCATTTTTCTTGGGTTTAATTTATGTTTTAATGACATAGAAAACTGCAGCGTGTTTGAGATTTTACATCTGAGGTGTGAACACAGCGGTAGATTAATAAATAAGATAAAGGGACGAGAGAGCTAGTTTTCAGCCGCGCTTGCTTCCTCACTGTGGCTCAGTATTTTTGCTTCAGTGAGTGTTGAAATTTACAGTAGAGTCCATCCAGCGACATTCTCAAAGCACAGCATCCTTCGTCCTGGAATCTCCCTCCATGACTCCAGACTTCGGTATTGGAATTTCATCAACACTGATCAAGTCTGCAAAAATAGTATCATTTGACAGCTCTGCGCATGTCAGATGAGTCATTATTTTAACCAAAAACAGAACAGTTGGATTTTTCTTTGGAGAGCCTCTGTTCATTCGGTTCTTGTTGAGATTAAATCCATCAGCTGCCTGTATTTAAATCCAGCAGAATGAAAATGAGGAGAGTCGGGTAGATGAGTGGGACGAGAGTGGATGCCAGTGAAACGGAGGCCATCTGGGGTATCACGATGCTGCCCACGCACGCATGCTGTCCCCCCCTCGGTTACATCTCGCTCTCTAACTGAGAGTAGGCTTCCTGCACACCCTTCTTTAGCTTTCGTGCTAAAAGAAGCTACACCTGTTATGTGCCAAATTTAAATTAACAGGATGAAAACATGAGCTATAGTGAAGTAGCTTGTTTACAAAGTAGCTATAAAAGTCAGAGATTAAACACACTGCAAGTGCTTTTTTGTTGTGTAGCTCTTTGAAATTGCACCATATGTAAAAGATATTATCAGGGTGGTGAGAACACAGTGAGAACGCAGGAAAGCAACAACACAATCATCCACAATCTGTGTCAATATCTTTGGCAATTTTGTTATTTTATATAACACTTAATGCTGTTTTTTTTCACTCAAAGTTGAGTCCTGAGTTTACAAACCTGGTTAAGGTTGAGTCTTTGGATTATGTAAGTCAAGGTGTGATGTGACCTACTTGTGCTGCACCACCCCCACCCTGCCATGTCATACGAGTTGAAAGAATCGCATGAATGGAGGTGAGAATGTGGGCTAAGCTTTCTCAGAAGGAATCTCAAGGATGCACGGGTAGCTGAGAGCAAACTTCTTGTCCCCACCTCTGGTCTCGAACGTTTTTTCCAGTTTTCAGTTGTTTACACCTACCAGGGCCACCATTTAATATCACGATATGGTAAATAAGTTTTCCCTTCCTGGGTTTGTGCAGCTGTAAATTTATTTCAATTGACTGAGCTGTAATATTTGCTTTGAATCACCTCGGTCAGTAGAAATGGGTTTCATGAGGAGACTTAAAGAACTTGCTGACCTTGCAGGCCTCATCTCCTCAGGCAGGTCGTTCCACAGCCAACAGGCCCCGACAACAAAACACTGGTCTTCGCGCTCGACTTTGGAATGACCTCAAGGGCCCCGCCCAAAGGTCTCAGGCTCCAATAGGACTAACAACTCTGTTATATAACTTGAGGGCTTGATCCGTGAATGCTGTCAAAATGAGCAGCAAAATATTTTAAGTGATTTCTAAAACAGACAAGTGGGAGGCCAGAGACAGGGGTGATGGGACGTTATTGGTTATTAAAAAACACGAGGAATGACGTCTGTCCAGAACTTTTCTCTGTTTAATTGTGAAGACATAGGTTGAGGCTGGGGGTTGATTTGCTCTTACAGGGAGCCAGTGCAGGCCAACTGTGTCCGATGGAGGAAAAGGTTCTCGTTCCCCTGCAAGATGAGTGCCAGTGCTGGGACAGGCGTGCTGGACCCATGCGTGTGCCGTGTGTCTGTCAGGAAGGTACAGTGTGCTCTTAACTCAACATATACAACTTTGGTCAAGAGGGGTCCCGTTCCTGCTCACAGAGTTTCAATACTGATATTTCCTTGCTGGACAAATGGAAATTTGTCAGCAAACAGTGAAGTCAAAACAAACACTCTCATTACTGCATTTTTTAAATTTATTTATTTACTTTTTGGTCGGTCCAGTAATAGTTTAAGTAATATTTCTATTTCTGTTCTTCATGTCCAGGAGCTGAAAGGTGGGAAAGCATATGCAAAGGTAAGTGTTCACATACCTGGATCCCTTATCCTTGAAGCTAACATGCAGGTCCTCTAGATTTACAGTAATCAGCTGTATTTTGGTAGAAGGCCCTGAGTAAACAGATGGCCTACATTGCCCGCAGATCACTGCATCCCTGCTTTCAGTCTTAACTAAGATACTTTTCCAGTTTTGTTCTTCTATGACCTGTGTCAAGTCCAGAGACTCGGACAGTGCTGACTGGATGAAACCGCCGTCTGAGATAACTCAAAGTTCACCCCGTGTGTTTTCTTCTGTTTCAGCTCGGTTTTGCAGATCTGAATTTAGCAGAGTTCGCCGGCTCAGGAAATACAACCCGCAGATGTCTGCTGGAAGGCTACGATACCAAAAATACCCGCCAGGACAACTCCATTCTCAAGGTGAACTTAAGAACTGTTGCAGAGCAGCCACACCAGTCTGGTCAGAATCCTCTCAGTGGAGCATACCATAGTCTTTAGAACACAATCACTCCCTGGTGTTTGCCTCTGCAAGAGCAAATTTTGTAAACTAGAACAACAGTTAACAAGTTAATGATGACAGTCTTTTTCTCTGTAGGTTATCATCAGTACACAGCTCATGTCCGGTGATCCCTGTTTTAAAACGTAAGTTAAAATGACTAACTTGGTGTGCTGTGTCAGCTGGAAGGTGGGCATTTCTTTGTCAGCAGCATGTTATTGCTTTACTACTGCCACAATGCAGTACCCTGAAACTCTTAAAGGCAATTTAGGAAGTCAGAAACACCTCCCACCCTTCCATTAGGACAGTCATGACTGCATGGGTGAGCTATGACTAATTCTGCTTTGACTCTTGGTTAAGCACACCTTTGTTAGTCCATATTTACTTTCTCCTAAGCCAAATGCATGAATGTGTCAAGTACCATTGTAGGTCAACTCTGCTGCATTTGTTTGGGAGCGGTTCCAAGAATGATGCCGTTGGCTGGGGAAAATGTCAACACTATGCTCCGAACCCACCCCGCTCACAATGTTTCCTGATGTATTATAAAAACCTAAACAAAGTCCATAACATAGATTTCCACAGTTCAGCATGAATAGATTCAACACTGAGAATCAATAATTTTTTATTGTTTCTGACTGAGGCAGTAAAGTGAATTTAAAACAGACAAATGTGCAGCAAGAAAAATGCTGCTTAACCTTCAGGCAAAACATGACCTAGATAAAGTTCATTAGCCTCTTTACAAAAGAGCTGGATTTAGTATTTCAGCATCTAATCCATGTACACTCCCATCACCATCACACTTCCTGTGCTTTGCCCTTTTGTTTTCTTATAAATCGCTTGAATAATGAACACAATGCTTGTGTTTCCGTGTCACCAGGCCGCCCTCCACAGCCACAGTGATCGGGATCCAGAGTGATGGAGATAGCCTGCTGGAGGAGAGAAAGGGAGGAGACTCACAGAAAAGCACTTGTGGTGAGATCAATGCTGTCACATGACACTGCTGTGCCCTGCACTCTCATTTCTTTGGCTTCAAAAGCACAGCATTTGGCTGTCATTTCTTTAGTTTCCCATTCAAAGAGAAGAACTGCTTCATTAGAATCACCTTGCCACATGCCATTCAGATCAGGGATGATCAGGGCTGATACAACAGAAGGTAATTTGTGTTTGAAAGCTTTATCCTTCAACAGGTCAGTGCCATGCTCCCAGTTTGGCCAGTTAAATTTTATCACATTAAATTACCTTCCATGACCTGCCCTCTGGATATACAGTATACCACTGCATATTTGCAGACCTTTTCTCAGATCACCTGTAGTCCCGGTTGCATTAACAGAAGTAAAGGTTATCACAGAAGTCTCACGTGAGGCTTAAAATGTCTGTAATTTCACAGAACACACCCTTGACCACCCATCACTCTTGAGAAGTTCATATTGTTGATTCATTAGCCTGTGTGTGGTTGCATCATGTCTCTCCATTATGATAAAATACTCTTGCCTTGTATTTTTTTTAGCTTCCATTTAGCACTATAAACCTATTGCTACTGAAGCTACCTTTTCTGTTACACTTAACTCTCCTTCATCCCCTGCTCTGACTCAGTATTTGTGTGTTCATGAGTGAAATATTCCACTGCTGAGTGTTTCTTCCTGCTGGAACTCAGAGTGCAGTGCAGCTCCTTCATGTATAATTTAAACTAGTTCCCTTGTAGATTAGCTACAATCTGTTCATTCCCTCTAACACGGTTAAAAATAGGACTATCTGGGGGGTTGTGCGATTACGTGCACACACCATGTGTGTGCTTTTCTGTTTTGATGAAGCTAATGTGCTTCCACATCAACTCCATTGCATCCTGGCACTGCTTATTATGAGTAGCATACTATCCAAAATGTATCAGTAGGCTTTGTTTTTGGACAGGAAAATTAGATTAAAGCAACTGCTGCAAACATGCTGAAGTTAAAGCAGAAAACAGTAACACATTGAAAGATTGAAACTTGCATTATGATACTTGCAATAGAATACATCCGTCTACCACATCGAGGATATCATCTGTCTGTCTCCTATTAAGACGTCTCCTCATCTAACAGAGAGCCGAGATGGGAAGTGTCCTGTTCCTGAAGATCTTGCAGGATGCGGTCACTCACGGACATCCAGCTACGCTAGCCAGCAGTCCAAGCTTTCAGGTAGGAAACATATTTGATGACTGCTGTTGGTTCCTCAATTACATAACTATCTTTTGCTAAAGAATAATGTAAATGTGCGTAAAATCAAAGTGGAAAATTAAACTTAGGCTAAGCAGGAAAAAAAAAAAAAAGCAACACTGGATGGAGCATTCAAACTCGAAGCGCAAGTTTCCTCTACAGCAGATCAGATGACTGTAATAAAAGTTTCAAACAGCGACATGTCCTGAGTACTACTCTAATAGCCCTCTCATTTTTCTTTAATACAACTACATATTTCCCCTCATGTTTTATTCTTGACAGATTTACTTCAGAGTGTAGGAAGTCTGCTCTTGATTAGTGACTCATACCCTCTGATGAATCTCCCTTGAAATGGCGCTCTGCAGAAATGATAGATAGATAGATAGATAGATAGATAGATAGATAGATAGATAGATAGATAGATACTTTATTAAATTCCAAGAGAAAGTGGAAACACACAAAGGCATGCAAGTCTTAGGAAAATATTAAATACTAAAACTAAAATACTTAATACTAGATAAAAATAAAGTCCTAGTGCAATGTAACAGTGTGTAGCACACAGTTGTGCCACATGTGTTTTATCTATCTATAAATGTTTATCATTTCTGAAATTACTGAACTGTTGAACAAAAAGAGAGGAGTAAAACGGGCCTGTGGGTGTTTCTGGACAAATGTTAATTAAAGGCAGATGTGCTTACATGTCATTATTTTTAAAATGTCAACTAAGTCCTATTGAGCCTTTTTTAAAAAAAAAAAAAATAAACAATTAAAAACTATAGTAGATCCAAACTATCGCCTGATATTTATGTTGTATGTAAATGCATTTTTGTTGTTGTTGTTGTTGAATCATCTTGTTAGGCTACAGCACAGGACATTCCCGCTCTTCCAGCATATCAGAGTTCAGTCACAGGCGAAACCATTCTGTGGGCAGCGCCTCCACAGGTATAGGTAGCATTCCTGAGCCCAGTGAAGAGAGAGAGTCCAGGGCTTGCCCTGCCCTACCAGAACACCCCGCTCCTACCTCCTGCACCACCACTAGCAACCCAGCAGGCACTCCAGTACGGAGTGCCTCATCCTGTGAGAGACTCAACAGGTGAATTTTTCATTTCAGTTATGGGTTGGCAAGCTAGGAGCAGGGGAAAATGTTGATGCAAGTCCTCTTTTAACAAACCAAAATGTGGTTTAAAGGTGGCCAGTAACAATTATGAAACAGAGGAGTGGAAGCTAAAATATAAACAGTCACATCTGCGACCTTTGTTACGCCTCAGGAAGCAGCTGGTTTTTCTGTAACAAGCGGCGGAAAGAATCTCTGGGATTACTGTCCTGTTTCAACAGAAGCTTTTTTGTTCACAAAAATCATTGTGCTCTTAGGAACTGAAATAACATTTAACAGAAAAATCTACATCTTCCAACAACATCGCAAAGCTGCTTTTAAATCTGTCTTACGTTGTGCTTTTCATCCATCTTATATGGAATTTGTTTGTTGGTTGATCACAATCCTGCATAACATGTAATTAAAAAAGTGTAACAAGTATGAAGAGACAACCAGCATCTTGTTTATGGAGGAGCCACTGGTAAAAAATGGACCCATAAATGACTCTCCGGTATCCTCCCCACAGGCACCCAGTGAAACAGGATTCCATAGAGTCTCAGCTGAAGAGAATGGATGACACACGAGTGGATGCTGATGATGTAGTGGAAAAAATACTTCAGAGTCAAGACTTTACACCCAGCCTAATGGACTCTAGTGCTGAAGGTAACAGTACGATAAATGGAAGGAGGAAAAATCTCCACAACATTGTTAAAAATTGTGATTTTTTTTTCTTATTGCTGCTGTATTTAAAATATAATACTTTTCCAGTAATCACGATACCTTTTGCCTGCTTAAATCATCAATTAAATTGTTTACAATGATAAAACCAATTTTCTAATCAGCTTAATGAGCACTACAGTTGGTCATTGTTCATTTTGCAGTAATAGAGTGTTGCGGCGTTTCTTGATCAATTCTGTGCATTACACGGTGAGTCACTTAGTCCACTTTAACGAGCTGAGCATTATTTTTTTATCCAGCTCAGTCTAGAGAAGAAAGATGCTGTCAATATGTGATTATTTTTAGATCGCCTAGCAACTGGCGGCTTCTGAGGAGAAATGTACAGGAGGGCGTGGGTGTTCTCAATACTAACCTAATGTTGCTACTGCTGTGTTTGTTTCAGAGGAAGGTTTGCGCCTCTTTGTCGGCCCTGGGGGAAGTACAGCTCTTGGAAGTCATCACCTTCCCACCAGGTGCGTGCAGGGGACACTTTGCACAGATTGTATGTCATCAGATTAGTAAGGAAGACAAAGTGCAGTGGAGGAAGTGCATGCATGGATGCCTGCCTGCCTGCCTGCCTGAGCCCTGCATGCCAGTCAGTCAAACAGGTTGCCCTAGAGATGGTCAGTGTTAGGAATGGTAGAAATGTGTTATGAATTGGCACTTTAAATAAATTTGAATTGAATTGAATTAAAATGATCATGGAGTGCCATTTAACTACTTGGTATGTGTGGGGAGATTTGTGATCCTGGTTTTCCAACTAAATCTATCTTTTCCTGTCATTACAGAGTTGGTGCGGGTGCTTACGAACAGGTGGTGATCAAGCGTTAGACCTGCAGCCTTACTCAGGTGGAGTGACATTAAAAGCAAAACAAGCTGTGGCAATTTCAATCTGCATTCCTCCAGGTTTTACCTGATCAGCTGGTTGTCTGTTCAGACCACTATGGCTGTTGTGACAGCAGCGCCCCCGTGTGTTCATATCTCAACTTTAATTTTGTTTTTTCTGTGAAAGCTGTCTGTGAATACAAGTCTGCTTCGCTTAGCAATAGACAGAAAGCAAAGTATTCATGTAATGTCTCACAGTGCAATTAGCAGTATCTGCATATCTACACTTAAGCAGTGTACATTGTGTTTTCAATACATTCCATTTGCCATGTTCAAGGTTACTTTTAATTTGGACATTCTAATTTACGGTTACCAAAACAAAGGCATTCTGAAGGTAAATATGTTTTGTTATACAGTCAAACTATCAAACTTGAGATCTTCATATGTGAACCTGCCAGATGTATGAATGTGTTTGTTTATCTGCTATGCAGTAGCACCATTTATTAACTTCTTGCTGGATTAGTGGAGAGACATGACATAATCACAAAACTGACAACACACGGTAATATTACTTGATGACAGAAGAGTCCTTGTTCAAGTTCTGCACACTCCGAAGGATTGTTTGTTGAGACACCATATCAATAAATACTGATACTAATCACCTCCAATAACCACCAGTAACATATTTAGTCAAGTTGACACTGGCTTTGCTACTTAATCAAAGGTAATATTGCAATGTATACTCTATTTTAAATTGTGCTTTTAATTTAAGCTAATTCAGACTCCAGTGTCTGCATTTTGCCTTTCTATATTTCCCAGTATCTTTGCAGTACTATGTAGTAGTCTGTTGACGTATTTGTCTAGAAGCTATTAAAACGTTTACTCCTCTCTCTCATAGAGACAGCCATTAAGTCTTCAGCAGCAAAAGACCTACATTACCTTTTATTAGAAACTGGATCTCTTTGATCTGCTGACATGTCTGAATAAACAATCTTTCCAATGAAATACAGTATTGAAAAAGAAATGCCATTGAAACTGGAAATATCACATTCCCATTTAGAATGAATTTAATGCTATTTGTTTGAAGAGCTAAAGACTAGTTACCTACCAACTGCCATAGTAAACTGGCTTCACAGCTTAGATCAACAAAAAGAACCATGGTATGAGCACTGTGTGTATGCATTACTCAAAGGATTCAGTTAAGAATGAATTTGCAACAATGACCATCCCAGTAAGCAAGCATTAAAGCTAAATCAGTAGTGCAGGTCTGCCTATTGAGTCATGGCTTTTTAGCCTATTAGGAGATTAAATGTACGCTTAATTTGGTTACTGGTGAAAAACGCAATAGAGAGAACATAATTATTACCTGGGCCACAAGCCATAGTGGAGTTAGGGTGATTTATTAGTGCGTCAGTGGTGTATGCTGTGTTAAATATACATTAATGTCCCGTTTTACAATGTCCTGCATGATTGTCATTGCTTCATCTCACAAAGTGTAATACTTCACATTTTGTTTTTCTGATTTGTTACTGTCCAATTGTTTAATGTGAGTATTTCCACATTAAGAAACAAACAAGCGTCCATATTTAGCATGGAGGAAGTTGGTTAATACTCACTTCTAAGCAGATGTCTGCACAGTGATGTAATCTCCTGCCTTGTCATTATGGTTTTGATGTGGTTTAAACTGCTTTGAAAATCACCATTTAAAGATATCTATTTTCATTGCTAATGTTGTGCCATATTTTATTGTTGGGGTCAAAAGAGTTTCTGCTATATGGTTAAAACAATGTCTGATTTATGGGTCTATATATTTACTGTGGGAGTCTCTTGTTTTCTATTGATCAAATCATTTGTTTTACCTGTATAGCACAGGTATGTTCATCTTGGTACCTAACATGTTGTTAAAAACATGGTCTCTTCTCTTCTGTGAAGCTGTTGTATGTATTAAACTGTAACATGTAATCTTCTGTTAAGTGATGTAACACTGTTCTGAAACTGTTTTCCCGTTACAAACCTGTTGTTTCGAACAATGTTTGCTTCCAAGTGTACTGGATGCTTTACATGTAACTTGTACTGTTATATTAAACAGTTCAAAACTCAAAGCATGCATGAATTATTGACCTTGAACGGTGAAAAATCATAATATGAGCATATTTTAGCATCAAATAATATTTTATTTTCACTGACCTTTCTAACAGGTCATACTGTCAAAGTTGTATGTGTGTGGTTACTCAAACACAACACAAAAAATATAAATAACAATTCAGAAAAAAAACAAAAAAGCAAAACAAAAATATAGACTGTGTAGTAACTTTGAACCTTCTTGACCCAATAAGGCTGGATTATCCAGGTCAAAAATTTGCCTCCCACTCCTCTTCTTGAGCAGCCTTGTGTGGGCACTGACTAACAGTTGCATACCCACTGTCCTCAAAATCAACAGAATCCTCCCCTTCAAGGTCTACAAAGACAAATTAAAGACACGTGTCAAGCACAGGAAACCAGAGTAGTCACACAGGAGAGACGCAACAGGAAATAATCTTTGCTGATATGCACTGTTGCCCAAACTGCACTAAAGTCGACTGAAGTAAAACAGGAGATTGTGTTTTAGTACGGAACGACAGTGACATCTTGTGGAGCATCACTGGTACTTCACAAGAAGTCACTGTAGTTCCGTTCTTTAGACACTTTCGCCTAAGAACCTAACGACAGGGACATCTTGTGGAGCATTACTGGTACTACAACATCGGGCATAAAGAGAAAAACAGTCATTTCGGGGGTTTTTTTTGGGCCAGTAAATAAAACTTTTACTGCAAGAGACTAAGACGTAAATATATTAAAAACGAAATTTTTATTATATATTATGCTAGTATAACAAAATTAAAAGAAAGTGTGATTTTTTTTAATATCATTTACAGTATAAATTCCTTTTGACATTGTCCATTTTAGACTACCTACAACATATCTGACTTTTTTTATACATCATATGTACTCATTATATAACATCAATTTTGGCTCAAATATTATTAAATACCTTTCTCCAGTAAAAGGACAGCAGAACCATCTTGATTTAATTTAACTTGAGGGTCCTCCATGAGGAAGTGCCTGAGATTATTGAGACACCCACTCAAGGTGCTGACTTTTGGGGAACAAATCCAGAGTATAGCCAGAGGTATAGACACACACCTAGTGACCAACAAAATGTGAACATATAAGGAAATCATAATAGAGTTTTTTTATTCACATATCTGAACAGATTCCTCAGAAACTGTGTCACATGCAATATTTATGTATATATTGTTAAATAAGGGAACACCTAATCTGACTGCGGGACTCTTCTTGTCCTGGATTATCTGTCCAATACACCTGATCCTCTGGGAAACCTCCACACCGTTCCAAGAAACTGTTCATCTCTGCCCCACATTCCCCTGTCAGATATAGTTTTTAATCTTAAAATGCACATAGAGTATTTTGTAGGTATGTAAACCATTGTGACGTTCACCTGCTGACTCCTCTTCTGTCTCTGCACCTACATCAGTCTGATGTTCAGCATCATCCTTTTTATCCAACATCTTTTCCATAAATCTTCTCTTCAGCTTTTCAGCCCAGAACATGACCTCACTCACCAAAACCCTGCGCAGGATGTTGTTGTCACGCAGGCTAGGATAGTTTACACTGTACAGCTGATACAGAAAGACACAGAAACAATTTTTGATGATGAGACCAGAGGGAGGTTTTTGTTGCTTGTTAATTTACCGTCAGTGCCTTGCAGCTTCACCAATGAAGAGGACAGTGTTCAGCCGTGTGTTGAAGCTTTAATTTTAAAATATTTGTCTTAAAACTTGGAACATTAGTCTATACTATACTCTGACTGGTGAGTTCATTTAGCAGAGATTTTTGTCACCATGTATTTAAACCACTGTTATGTTAGTTATTAAATGTTTTTGAACCCTCTGAAAAAAACTTTCAAAGCACACAAGAATAACAGGAAAATGTAATTAAGAGCAGACAGGTCAAACTAAGAAGCGACCCGTCGAAGTCTACTCACCAATGTGTATGAAAACACATCATCTTCATCCGTAAGCAAAGCACTGCAGGTATCTCTACCCCCAAGACGGTGAAACACACCAATCTGAGAGCAGAATCCAATGCTCTCCTGTTGGCCAGGTAGTGCCGGTCCAACACCGGTGAACTGCACCTTGTAACCATAGTCCTGACACACCTTCAGAGCCCTGAAGAGAGATCCACCATAATTAGGAATGATCAGGCCTACCATAGTGTTTATCATAAGCATTTTAGCTGTCCACACCACACAAAAACAATGAAAATAAATACTTAAAGCCAACATACCAAGATTTAAATTCTGCTCTAGTCCACTCAAACTTGTGGTCACCGTGTCTGAAACCCTTTAGACCAGGCAGGAGGGAGTTGAACTCAGCGTTTGGGGTGCTGATGATCACTGCCAAGGGAGTCATGTAACCAAACACCACCTCCGAGAAGCAGCTCAAGCTAGAAGGACTAAGGTGTTCTATGCTACACAGAACCAAAGAAATATGGGAATGAAAATCAAAAACCGTTAGTGGGGGGAAAAAAAATGTAACTTAAGGATGACGTTACATTAAACCTCATCGACTAAATCTCTTACAGCTCAATACTTGTCACTAGATCAAATCCTCTAAGACGGGCATCTTTTTCTGTGACAGAACCCTGGTATAGCTCAATACGCAGCTCATCCTCACTCGGCTGTAGATAGTCTGATGACAGAGGAGCTAATCCATACCTAAATGCACATAAGAACAAGAACAACTCTTTTTATCAGTACACACAGTAAAAGTTCAACCAAAATCACATGACAGCATGAGTAGGGGGAAAAAATTTAACAGTGGCAGTGGTTTCCATTGGCTGGTGGAGTTTAAATGTTGCATTTATACAGAGAGAGATCAATTGTGCAGCACATACATGTATTTTTTCACTTTGGCACCGTTGATGTCTACCCCCACCAGCAGTTTCATTTGACGGTGAAACTTCAGTTTTTTGAGAAGCTGGCACTCACAGCACCCCAGGTCGACCACCTGAAGAGAAACATGACGGGAGTGAAATAAGTCGATCCTTATCAATGAGGTAATTACATCCAAATAATAGTAATAATTATAATAATTTAAAAAAAAAAACAACATACGACAGGAAATTCACATGGAATGTTTTGTTAGCTAGCGTTGCCTGAGTCAACACACTAACGCTGCTAATTTGGCTATGGTCATGAAAAGCCCATGAGGAATGGTCGTCATATTACCTTTTGGGGTTTATTGTGTTTGACAAAGTCGATGACAAATTGATGTCGTTGCTTGTGAAGTGACGGACTAAACATCGTAGTTGAGTATTGGGAAGATTTCTTCAAACGCTTCCTCCACATTCGGCCTCGACCCGTTGTTGTCGCCGCACCACAGGGGGGCGCTATTTTACCTCTACCAACAAATGTGATGTGATAGCCAGCGTTTATGTTTGTTAGCAAAATAACTCCAAGAGTTCTGAACGGATTTTAATGAAATTCCCAGGAAGTATTGATAATGTAACAAGAAAGTTGATTACATTGTGGTGATGTTCTGGATTACCATTTGGATCTAGGAATGTGTTGAAGGATTCTTTACTGTGAGATGTGGCCATTTTCAGCATAAACAGTAATCAGAGCCTGAAGGCCAAGGGGCTTTAATGACCTTCTCTGTCATATAACCTTTTGTTAATACCGCCTATTTAATACTGCTGGTACTGTTAACTTGTGCAGTAACTTGTCTATGGTAGCTTGATTAATAGGTTTTGGGTGTAAGTAATAATATATGAGGTCTGCGCTCTCCATGTGCTTTTCTAGTTTAAGTGATTCAACATTTGTGAATAAGAAGAAGCTTCAGAAACTGAAGACAGGTAAGTGTTAATAATTTTATTTTATTTACAGTTTAATGAGTCTTTTTTTCGTTTGATGATGGGGTAATATAAGATATACATTCACTGAAGACACAGAATCAAAAGTGTCTCTATTGTTGTACTTTGGTTGGTTTTTAATCGTGATGGTTTGGCAGTAATGGCACCCTGTTTTCAGTCTTTGCTGTTGCTTTGCTCTTTTTTTTCTGTAATTGATTTTGTCAAATACTTTCTGGTAAACATGATGTAAGCATTTTAAACATAGTGGGCCCAATGCCATTTAATACGGCACTCTGTCTTTTTATGTGGTTTATTTATTAATTGAAAAGCCATGGCAAAAGACAAATTTCTGGAACAGACAATAAAGTTATCTATCTATCTATCTATCTATCTATCTATCTATCTATCTATCTATCTATCTATCTATCTATCAATCATTAGATTTACAGGTAGTTTTAGAAGTGACAATGCCAATGTGATTTTGATCACTGAGCTAAAAAAAGTTCATAATGTCATTTGTTACATTAATACATGGTGGCTTGTTTACACTTGTAAAGTCACACTATCATTTTGCTCATTAAAGGTGTGAAGCAAACACCTCATTATCTCAGACAGGTCCCTCTTTCAAAAATGATGCAATAGTTACACATACAACACACAACAGTCATGTGTACAGCACATTTATTTATAACCATGCAAAAAACAAGTCTCAACTTTTTTAGAGATTGGGTTTTTATTTAATAAAATGATTCTTTGCAGGTAACTATAGCAATAACAGCAATTAGTTTTTATCTGGTTTCATTTTAACCAGTTCATTTAAAAAAAATATGACTTTCAGTTATTTTAGTTACTTGCTAAGCCCGATTATCACAAATCATTATTGGTTTAGCTGCACTGCTCACTCATACGGCGATCACAAATACCTTGAAGAATACAGTATTCCCTATACGGACAAGGATAATGTAAACAACAGCTAATGGCTCATGTTACGTAATGGCTGCTTCACAAGTCAACACCCTAAGAGATTATTGCAACCCATAAGAGTTTTTCTCCAACTAACGGCGTTGCGAAAAACAGTGTATATATGAAATACTTTAAAATGTAATATGAGCGTTTAACAGCATATACATCTAAATGTAAAAGAGGTCATAATCATTTTTTAATTTCCTTCTTTGGCTTAGGTGCATCATGTCTGGGTCTCATTCAGCACAGTGATTTTCACAGTTGCCTTATTGCAGAAAATGATGATATAATGAAAGGTTCACATGTTTTCTTGCTCTTGCATGTGTAACAGTATATACTGTATTTATTGTATATTAAAATGATTTCAGATTTTCAAGACTAGAAAAGCATGGTGCAGTAGCGCAGACCTCCACCAAGCAGCTCATTTCCCAAAATATTGTGACTTACAGTGTAGTGTATATATAGGCAATAGTTACACAAGGTTAACAAAAAGAACTGAGCCCGTTCCTCTACTCCCTCTTCACCCATGACTGCATGCCTATGTGTGGATCAGACTCACCACTGACAATGATGAGTCTGACTACTGTGCAGAGGTTGAGCACTTAGCTGCTTGGTGCACTGACAACAACCTGCTCCTCAACACCAGCAAGACCGAGGAGCTCAGGGTTGACT
>BJFM01005033.1:50939-65782 GCA_016586285.1 Arothron firmamentum | reverse complement strand
TGGGTGAGGACGGGGATGCATTCTTCCGTATATTGACGCAGCTTTTTAGCGCCTGAGCTTTAGTCTCCTGTCAAAGTCAGTGAAGACGGGCTGCTCAATCAGCCTCTCAGAGAAACGCTCAGACCTGCTGGTCAGGCTGGTTGTCATCGCTGGCAGCTGCTTTGTGGATATGAGAAGGACAAATAGTACGCTGCTGCATTTCTGAGGGTTTGAACTGAACTCAAGCTTTAGTGTTGCTTCAGAATGATTCTTTGCTCTTTTGTTGTCATTCACTCAAAGCCTGTGAATGAACAACACTGAGAGCAGTTTGAATTTTTCTTCCTTTACGAAGATGGGCAGGATTGCATTCTCGGTACGACATAGTAACCAATGTAGATATTTATAGTAGTTGTACATGTAGGATCACAGCAAAAAACCTCCTCCTAATGATATCAATTCTATGAATTAAAATCTATGGATTTTAAGAGAAATATTTTGATAGACATGCTAGAGACGTTTAGAAGCAATATTGCAGCCTACCACCAGGGGGGTAACAGGAAGTCCACACCTCCACAGGAATGGGTTAATTAGACGCAACTGGTCCATAGAAAATGTAATTGCTGTAAAATTTGAAGAACTGGGAGAGAACTGGGTCTTGGCATGGAGGAGGATGCAGATGGGAAACTATTTCAAGTTCTAAACCGACAACATTTCATGGAAAGAAAAGATGCAGCCAGTGGAAAATGGCCGCTCTGTGCTGGTGTGTGGGTCGTGCCGAGTCTTCCCTGAAGATTTGGGCATTTGTGCGACTGCATTGTGTGCTGGTCTGCCAGCCTGTTTTTGTCAATGTGTGGGCGGTGTTGGAGATAAAACTGTCCCGTAACCGCAGCAGTAAAAGTATCACTCAATCCCACTGCTACTATGCTGTTTTGCATCCGATTCATAAACACAGACGAGCAAACAGCTACGCCCCCCCAGATCCCCCAGGTCAACACCGAAATCTGTGTCCAAAATTAAAAGACCCCCCTTTTTAAGGTTTAGACCATACATTGATTCAGATTTTCAATGAACCACATTTTTGGGTGAGGCAAACCAGTCACACAATTTTTTAAGCAGGTTTTTTTTTTTTTTTGCTGAAGGTGAAGTTTTGCATTTGTTGTTGATGTGCCTCCAGGATGAATCCTTGATACCTTGAAACTAAAAGGTTGCCCTATCATATGCTGACATGTTCAAGAGAATAAAATGCCTCTGTGTGTGTGTGTGTGTGTGTGTGTGTGTGTGTGTGTGTGTGTGTGTGTGTGTGTATGTGTGTGTGCGTGTTCGTTTTTGTGCTTTCTGTTCAGAACAAGTGTCGGCACGGATCGTGCAGGAAGTGACGGCAGAGGCAGTTGCAGTACTGAAAGGAGAACAAGAGTCTCAGAGGCTGCCATCAGGTAGCGTAGCCCCGCCTCCACAACACACACACACACACACACACACACACACACACACACACACACACACACACACACACACACACACACACAGTTACCAAACCGTTGCCTCACCTTCATTAATTCGCTACATCACTTACTGCATTTTATTTACTGATTTTTGCAAGTAGGAAGAAGGAAGTTCTTCATTAAAAAAGCCACTGCATCACACTGACTGTGTGGAGGAGGAGCTGATGAACGAGCAGACACTAAAAGTCTCCTTATTACCTCTGCTCAGAGCTATATCCAGACAACTGCAGCTTTATAACTTTAGCTTGTCCCTGCTCTTTGTTGTTGTGCAGTTGAAGACACCACGAATTTGCCACCCTCTCCTCCCCCCTCACCCGCTGCTGAGCACTTTGGCCCTCTAGAACAAGGTAGGCTGAGAACATGAGTGAGTTGAGGAGAGCTTCACTCTAATGGAAGAGAGTGTGCTTTCCTCCTTTTCCGCGACTGGCGCTCCTGGAGTTGTTTGCGATCGCCACCACATCTGGGTACTAATGTGACTCGCCTTCAGTTGGGGTTTTGACTCCCCCGACTCAGGACCCGTCTCACTTACAGGGGGCACACAACACATTAGGACTCAGTCAGTAAAATCGTACACATCAGAGCTGCTGAGAAGCAGGAACAAGCCTCCATTTTCAGGCCCATTCCTACTGAAATCCTGCCTCCTCCTCCTCATCTTACACGAAGAACAACTACAACATGTACCTCCATCGTCATCAGCATTTGTTTTCAAAGGACACGACCATTTCTTCTCCTGCCCCCTACAGAAAGATGCCTTCCCACACACGCGTTTTGGTGACCCTCCAACCTCTCGTTTGTCTTCTGTTAAATTATGTTTTCAGGTTCCCACACTGAGTCATGGTGTTTTTCTCGTCATTGTCCACTGTCTTCTTTGTGTGTGTCTGACGGTTACTCATGATCAGAGGCGTAGATCTTAACCTCTTTAAACTGTACTGGGCCAGGGAAGTGTACCATGCTGAAGCACGGTGCACTTGCACTAGCCAAATAATCGGATTTTTAGTGGGCAAACATGCAAACATGCATGGGCACGGCAGGATTTCCAACACGTGTGGAAAAGAACTGTTGGAAAATGTATAAACACAATGGCATGAGTTCCAGATATACTGTAGATATTAGGCATTCGCTCATCTATTGGCAATAGTAAACACGCATGCTACATGTTACTCGCTGCTACATTTACCTGTGCAGTATTATTATACCTGTCGTGGTGACCAGTCGCTTACATCTTTGCGTTGTATATGGAGACGTTTTCATTCAAGCTATTCAGTGTCCGACTGTTGTCTGTCTGAATTTGGTCAGACCTCCACGACTTTGTCACCTTTGAGTTGCTTGTCAATGTCTAAATGTCAATGTCCTTATGTTTCACTAACTCTTAACCGAGGTCTGTTCCCCCTCCTCTGGTGACTGTTCTTGTTGGCTTTTATTTATTTTTTTTTAAACCTTTTTATCCCCCCCCTCAAACTTTATCTCCTCTTTTACCACCACAGAAATGTCCATCTTGAAAAGTCACTTTTCAGCAAACATTACTATCATTTGGTACTAAATAGCGAAATAAGTCAAAATAATACAAACATTATTGCATTACTTCCAGTTTGGCTTTTAAGGTGGACATTATTCCGTCTCTTACTTTCATTCCCTTTCTTTTATCTCCTTCACTTCTTCCTCTCTTTCGGTTTGTGTGCCCAGATTTCCCTGCAGTTCTTCTCCTTGTGTCTGTCTTGTTTGTAGATGTAGGGGATGAGGAGGAGGCGGGGCCTCTCCGCCGCTTCCAAAATTCTCGGGAGAGGTGCAAGTTCCTCGCCCCCTCCATCTCAGTTTCCGTGCCTGAGGACGACCCCTACCACTCTGACGAGGAGTACTATGAGCACCCCTTGTTCAGCCCAGAGTGGACGCACTCGGGCTCTCGCCCCACAGGGCAGGCCGTGGCCTTTAGACAGATCGAAGGTGAACCACGCATGGTTCCTCTTTGCCGTTTCTCCCCCCCATACCTCTCCCTCTCTTTCCCTCTCACTGTTTCTCTCTTCTTTAACACCGATTCTCCTCTGTCTGTGATTTGACCTCCTCCCGTCATGCCTCCCTCCTCCCGTCCTTCCGTCTCTTTGTCCGTCAGTTTGACTGTGTCCGTCACCTCGTCTTCTCGTCCGTCTGGGTGTGTTTTGGTGTCTTTGTGACGTTCGTCTGCTCACAATCCGATCGGTTTCATTTTTGGTTACTTCTTTTCTTTATTTCACCCATTCAGCCATTGCTGGTGGTTGCCAACATAAAGCCGTGACATCTTGACAATGTTTTATTTGTGAGTCTCCCAGTGGATTTAACCCACAGTTTCCATCAGTAATCAAGTCTTACTCATATTAAGGTCCAAATAGTTTTCATGACTACTATGAGAAACTGTGCATGATTGATGACCTCCATTGAAGAAATGTGTACTAATCATTTCCAACTTTGCCCTCCAAGACTCAGACACTCATCCAAAGCTTCTCTCATACACTCACCGTGGTAACAGTGAGGACTTTCAGCTTCACACTACACACAGCCTTGTATCCCATGAAATCCTAAAAAATAACTTTTCCCAAACAAGATTTTTATTTACTTATCTTTTTAGTGCTTTACTTACTGCTGTTGTGCAGTTTCTTAATCCAAAAATAAATGTTTTCATCTATTAGAACAACATTCTGCAACCTGTCTAAAACAGCATCATTAATTCAGCAATCAGACCAGTATTAAGTGCTTGGTGGTGTTGCTAAATTTAATTAATCCCTTGAAAATGCTCTCATTAGATTATGTAAGGGTAGCCATAACTCTCACAAATGTTCATATTTATTATTTAACAGCTTAATTCACACACACACACACACACACACACACACACACACACACACACACACACACACACACACACACACACACACGTGTAGGTAATCGCTTGGAATTAATAGAAATTTGATTCAGAAATAATTGAAGAAATTACATAGTAAATAAAGGCAAAGTTGTCCAAAAATGTATTAAATTAATTTGGTAAAATGTGAGATCAAAGCTTTTGGTAACACTTTAGATTAGGGAACACAAATTCACCATTAACTACCTGCAAACTAGCAGGAACATTAGCAGCAAATTGATGCACTATTACTCATAGCAAAGGTTAAGGGTTCATATGTGTTACCCAAACTAAAGCATTGCCTAGCTTTTTCACCAAATTTTTGTTGAATAGCCTCAATTTTTTACTGGAACACAAGTAGACCCTTTCAATTGCAAAAATAAAAGTTAAAATAGAAAAAGAACAGCTATCATTGTGAATAAAATGTTATATAACACATTTGGTGAAGGCTACCATAGACAATACTTACTTATGTACAATAAACCTGGAACCGCAAGAGCTCAGAATTACTCTGCTGTAACAATTAAAACCAATACAATTCTTGTTTCATTCATACCAGTCCAACACACACACAGCCACACACACACACTGGAATATAAATTACATACATAAAACAGTCAGCGGCGTATGAATGGTTTTGAACTGACAAACATGATTTTCACAGAGCTGAAAGTGTCCCATCTCTAGTTATGTTATCACATGACCCAAGTCTGTGTTGCCTGTAGTCATAATGTGTCCCCCTCTCATCCTGTTTTTTGAGAAGAAGAGACCATGGAAGCTCTTACAGCTGAATACGAGGAGGAGGAGGAGGAGGAGGAGGAGGAGGTGGAAGAGGAGGATGAGGAGGAGAGTACAGAGGCAGCTGAGTCCGAGGCTGCTCTTGAAGAGCAGCAGTGGAGCGGGGAAGAGCCCGAGCTGGACAGCCCTCACGCTGAGCCCTTAGAGCAGGCAGAGGCCATAGAAATGGCCCAGGATCTAGACCTGGAGCCGGCCGAAGCAGTTAGTGCTGCCGCACAAATCTCTTTGGACAGAGAGGAGGTGGAAGCAGAGGGTGAGGAGACAGGTGTGTCCTGCCCTCTGCTCTCCCAATTGCATGTCTTATATGCGTTGTCTAACATATAAGAATGTTTTAAGAGGAACCCACAAGCATATAGCATAAGTGCTACGATCTAGGTTGAATGGCAAGTAATCCTCTTTACGCTCTGCTGTGGCTGCAAGGCAACACAGGCTTGTTGGTGACAAAAAGCCATGTTCTTTTAACCAGATCTGGTTTTTATTGTGTGCTATTTTTGCGCTTACATTCTGTTTTTGTGCTGTGGGTTTGGGGCTGGCCATTTCATATTGTAATGATGAAGCTGCTGAAACAGTGTTTAATGTGACAGTGCTGTTGCATATTATTATTTATTTATTTTTTTTGCAGTTTTCTCATTATGTTTGCAAATAATTTGGTGCTGGTGTGTCAGTTTTGCACACATTTGTATTCTAATCCCGTGTACATGGTTTGAGAGGTTTTGTATTGATTCTACATTCTAATTGTCACAAATTATTCTCATCAAGTCCATTAGTTTATGAAGAAAACTGCAGTTCATTGGTTATTTTTGTCATTTTCTCTCCTCTGTCATTCATCGGGAAGGTTCTATAGCCAACAAATCTAATGTCAATGAAACCTTCTAACTGGTCAAATTCCCATAACATTTGATCACACACAAAGAATGACAGCTTTGCTTTTGTATTTGTAAAGAACGTTGTGGGGAGTTGCATGGATATCCACATCCTCAATGACTGCTTGTTCCCCATAAATCAGCTTCATCGCCGCCTCATGCCGATTCCGTCATATACCAATGCAATGCTCTCATCCATCTTGGTGAACTCCATAATCTCGCCGTACTTCTTCATTGATGGCCATATCATTGTGCTGTAAGTTCCCGAGGAGAGCTTTTGAATGTCTGTTCAAGAGCACTTCTCCCATTCTCTTGCTTCATGAATTTGTATTTCCCAGCATGTCAAAGATTACATGTCCTCTGTGGACAAACATCCAACTTATAGATGTCCTTTCAGCTTTGAAGATGGACAAGCAGGGCAGTGAGAAAAGTGGATCCATGAGTCCTGACAGCATTGGATCGGAGAAGCGTCCAGAGGAATTGTTTGAGCCGCAGGTCCAGGGGTTCTTTGCTGGTGAGCGCGTTGTGCCAGAGAGCCCCACGATGGATATGCCTTCATTCGTACCTCAAACCCCAGCCGAAACATGTGCCAAATCAGTCACGCTTCAGCCAACATACGGGGAGCCAATCACGGTGACAGAAAAGCAGCCTTCGGTGGAGGTGGTGGAGTTCAGCAGCATCGGTTCTCCCTCGGAATTTTCTTCAGTGGGAGTCAAGGTTCAGGGAGGAGATGCTCCAAAAGATTCTGGAGACAGATCTGGCATGTCAGCATACTTTGAAACGTCAGCCGTGGTGGTTGATGAGGCTCCCCCATGCAAGGGTGAAGGTTATTATGAACTAAGCAGTGGTGGAGAAGACAAGGTCAGAGATGATCAGGGATCGCAGGAGATCGGTTACAGCGCATTAGCCCAGGGTCAGTCTGAAACGGAAAAATGTCCTGCCACAGACGCCAGAGAGTTCACGGTTCCTGACCGGAGTAACGAGTGCAGGCTCTCTCCGGGCAAACTTGCCTTAGAGCAGAGGAGCTACTCGCTAAACATCACAATTGGATCTATGGATCCGAGTGGCCAAGGCAGATCCAGAACCTTCTCACCACTAGCCACAGATATCATGTCCTATACTAGTGGAAGTCTGGATGAATCAGCAGACTACCTCCCAGTCACCACACCCTCAGTGGACAAGCCTCCATCCTTCCCTCCCCTTATTTTGGAGACTGCAGCTTCAGTTGTTTCAGATTCTTCATCTCCTCCAAGCGGCACTGACGCGGTTTCCAAACCCAGCCTGGAACCAGAGACCCCAAAATCACCAGAACCCCTTACAAGTACCTTTAAAAATGGTACAGTAATGTCACAAGACCTCCCGGAGTTGTTGGACCTCGTCGGAAGCCCTTCCAGACTGGCAACAGAAAACAATGAGCCCGAAACAACCCAAAGAAAGTCAAGTCAAGCCGATGTTCCCACCTTCGCTGATGACCCACTAGGTAGCTTAATTTCTGGGGAGCAAAGTCCCAGAAAGAGTGACAGCCAGCTAGAGGAGATGGGCTACTGTGTTTTCAGTGAATATTCCGGACCCATGCCTTCGCCTGCAGATGTTTTCAGCCCCACGGACACTTCTTCAAGGGCCTTCACTCCCTCTGTCCTGGAGGAGAAGGTGGCCGAGCAGGCCCGGAAATTAGCTGCTAAAGTCCCATCTGTGGAGGACAACAGCAGTCCATTAGCAGCCTCTGACATCGCTAAAGAGAAGGATCAGAATAAATTAGACCAAAAAGAAGAAAAGGGCAAGGAGGTTGCAGGTGATCAACTGAATAAAACTGGAAGTGAGACGCCAGCTGCTCAGCAGTGCGAGACCTTCGTGACTCCAACCGTCACGGTGACTCTGGAAGAAGGCGGAAGGTCATCCAGCGAGACAGAACAGCTCACAAGCAGAAAAGGCTCTGCCTCAGAAACCGAGATCGCAGATTATGAGCGGCAGATCCGCAAGCTGGAGATGGAAGACAGGCCGCTCAGCTTGGAGGAGGAAAGAGAACTGCAGGAGCTGCGGGAGAAGGTCAAGCTGGTCCACCAGGAGGCGTACGAGGAAGTGGACGCTGAAGACGTGTACCAGCTGACCGGGGTGGCCAAAGACAGAATCGCCCGGCCTGTCAAAACCTCCCCTGCCTCGTCTGTGGACAGCAACATCGACGACGACAAGCTGCTCTCCCCAGTTCTGTCACCCTCCAAACTCAAACAGCGAGAAGCCTACGGTTCCCCCAAAAGAGCAGTTTCACCTCCGGTGTTAGGAGTGAAAGAGGAGAGAGAGAGGGCCGAGCCAGAGAGCAAACAGAGAGAAGCACAAGAAAAGGAAGCAGCTGAGAAGAAAGCTGAGGAGGAGAAGGAAGAGGCTGAGAGGAAGGGAAAAGAAATGGAGGAGAAAGACAGGAAAAATAAAGAAAAGGAAAAGAAGGAGGACGCTGGGCCTTTAATAGGGGAAGAAAATGAAAAGGAGAAAGAGCAGAGACTACAGAAAGAGAGCGAGAACAAAGAAAAGGAAGAGAGGGAAAGACTTGAACAAGAGAAAGCTAGAACTGAAAAGGAGCTACAGGTAAGGATGGAAAGAGAACAAAAGGAAAAGGAAGAGAAAGAGAAAATGGAGAGAGCAAAAGAGGAGGAGGAGAAGCTAGAAAGGGAACAAAGGGAGAAAGAAGAGAAAGAAAGGATGGAAAGGGAATTAAAAGAGAAGGAAGAGAAAGAAAGGATGGAAAGGGAATTAAAAGAGAAGGAAGAGAAAGAAAGGATGGAGAGGGAAGTAAAAGAGAAGGAAGAGAAAGAAAAGGTGGAGAGGGAACTTAAAGAGAAGGAAGAAAAAGAAAGGATGGAAAGAGAACGCAAAGATAAGGAAGAAAAAGAGAAGATTCAAAAGGAACTCAAAGAGAAGGAAGAGCAAGAAAAGAGGGAAAGGGAACTTAAAGAGAAGGAAGAGAAAGAAAGGATGGAAAGGGAATTAAAAGAGAAGGAAGAGAAAGAAAGGATGGAAAGGGAATTAAAAGAGAAGGAAGAGAAAGAAAGGCTGGAGAGGGAACTGAAGGAGAAGGAGGAGAAAGAAAGGCTGGAGAGGGAACTGAAGGAGAAGGAGGAGAAAGAAAGGATGGAAAGAGAACGCAAAGATAAGGAAGAAAAAGAAAGGATTAAAAAGGAACTCAAAGAGAAGGAAGAGCAAGAAAAGCTGGAAAGGGAAATAAAAGAGAAGGAAGAGAAAGAAAGGATGGAAAGGGAAAGAAAAGAAAAAGAGGAGAAAGAAAGAATGGAAAGGGAACTCAAAGAAAAAGAAGAGAGGGAAAGGGCTGAAATGGAACTAAAAGAAAAAGAAGAAAAGGAAAGGATGGAAAGAGAAAGAAAACAAAAGGAAGAGGAAGAAAGGATGGAAATGGAACTGAAAGAGAAGGAAGAGCAAGAGAAAATGGAAAAGGCACTAAAAGAGAAGATGGCTGAGAAGGGTGAAGAGGTTGCAGACATGCCTGAAGAGGAAAAAATAGCCATAAAGCCTGACGCGAGAGAGGAAGAGGAGGAGAAAGAGGTGAAGGAGAAGCCAGGAGCTCTGAAGGAGATCCCAGAGGCGCATGCTGCCATCGAGTCAGTGGTGATGGTCGAAGATGATTTCATCACTGTCGTCCAGACAATCGACGAAGCGGAGGAGCCGGGTCACAGCGTCCGCTTCTCTGCTCCTCCTGAGGCCGGAGACCTTTTTGTTGCAGCCCAACAGGAGGCGGAGGAGGAGGAGGAGGAGGAGGAGGAGGTGGACTCTGTGGAATTGGCCCAAGAAGCAGATGTGGAGGCTGCTAGCCTGGAGGAGGTTCTCGAGACTCCTGCAGCTCCTCAGGTGGAGGTTCACATCGCAGAAAGTGAAGGGCCCACAGAAAGCTATGACAGAGACGAAACCACCGTGGACGACTCCATCCTGGACAGCTCCTGGGTGGACACTCAAGGTGAGATCTCCATCATGCCTTGGTTCTTCTCTCCTTAAATCCACTCCATCTCTATCTTTCACCTTTTTTTTGTCTTGTGTTCCCCCAGAGGACGACAGGAGCATGGCCACGGAGCAAATTGAGCCTCTGCCGAGGGTCCTCACCCCGGCCAAGAAACCTGCAGCGCCCCCGAAGAAACAGGCGCAACAGAAGAAGACGGAAAAGCAGGAAAAGACGGTCAAACCAAAGGCCAAAGCAATGAGACCCAAAGGCCGAATCTCCACACCAGAGCGCAAGCCCGTCCGCACAGAACCAGTCTACATCCCCAGAGAGGAGGTCAAGAAGAAAAAAGGTTCCTGCACCTTTATTTACACGTTACTGCTTCTCCATGTTGAAATGTCGCATCCTAACAGCTGACTGACAGCAGGACTGACGGGAACGCGCCTGCTGACTGTATTTAATGTCGGTGTTGTCGTCATGTCTCTGCTTCTGCTGCGTCCCCTGATGATGAAGCTGTGATAAGGAAGACTGAGTTCGGCAAAAAAATGGACGCTCAGTCTCAGTCCCCGTCCAAGAGGAGCGCGGTGAAGCCAGCGGCCCGCCAGACACGCCCGACTCACCACTCGTGTCCCAGACGGAGACCCACAGGTGACCCAGCGTTGCTCTGGTGGCCTTCTGACCAAAGCACCCAACCCCATCTTCCATCTTCTCCTCCCTGCACCTTATCAGTTTCTCTGTGTTTTCTTTCTTTGTTCATTTCATCACAATAAAACTTTGACCCTAATTTGTCATGTTCCATCGCATTTATTTCTTTTTTGGGGGCACAAAATCATATTTTTTGTCTAACTTCCCCTTTGCTTTTGTTTCTGCTGCCATTCTGTACCGTTTCGTGCGGTTTGAGCTCCGTCACATCCATCCATCCACCCATCCAGCAGTTGTCTCTTAAGCACGTCTAAGTTGCTTGTGAAAACTCCCGTCTGCCCTTGACCTCTGTGGTCACTCCAAGAATGATCTACTTGAACTGTTTGAACCTGCAGTTGCCAGGCAACCGCTACCCCTGTGTACTGTGAAGGAGGTCTGTGCCTAATTTTGCCCCTATGAAATGAATTCTGTGTCACTGGTGATGAAAGCTTAATATACTGCCGCATTGCCATAATTAGACTTTTCCCCTTAAACACAACATTTCCAATTCTGTGTGATATCTTGCCAAGTCCTGCCGGAATGTAGCTGCCAAGCGGGAAGCGGCTCACACCCACAACATTTTCAGATTGTCAAATAATGTTTAATTAATGATACAGCACATGCCTCTTTTTTTATTTCTTTTACTTTTCTTTTTACGGATTTCGCCCGTGTTGGAGTTTTCCTGTAACGTTGTGTCCGTTTGTCCTCCAGAGACCCCACCAGACAGCCGTCAGCCCCTCAGCATCGTCAGACGCTCACGCGACAGAGCATCGGTGAGTATCCTCCACCAGCCCAAAGATGGAACCACCATGAATTTAAAACACTCAGCTCCAGGTCCAATAAGCAGGTTCCATCGTCGCTGAAAGCAGAACCCCGTCTGCGTCGGTGCCCTGCAGGGACGAAAAACCGTTCCCTTTCTGCCCCGATGCCTCTGTCAGGACTCCTCATCCTTTCAGGAATTCCTTATCCTGTCATGTCTCAGTTTCTGTCCAGTGTTTTTTGTCGAGCTGACAAGATAGATTCATTTAGAGGGTCGTTTTTTTAGCGAGTAGGCGTTGAATCACCATGTGACATTTTTCCAGCGACTGTTATGTGACTCCATTTTACTCCTCCGCTGCTGTAATGACGCTTATTGTGTCTTTTCAAATGTCACGTCATTAGAGCATTCTGTTCCTGAGCTCACATTTCGTTTTAGTTTTCATTTGCTGTCTTCCCTTAGTCTGGCTTGAACTACATCATAAAGTCTTTTTATTTATTTATTTTTGCACTTTGATGTTCATGTTTCATTTCTTTATTGGAGATTTCACGCTCTACGTGCACGAATGGCCGATTAGCCGCTGAGGACTGATGCTAATTTCTTGTTTGTTTCTCCTTGTGCATCTGTCTTGTTAAAACCATTCATCATTCTGTCATCCTGTCTTTTATTTCGGGGCTGTGCTGCTCACCCACTGGCCTTCACATCCTCATACCATTCCAATGCCCATCCCCTCGGTCGCCATTAACAAAGATCCCCACCTCCACATCCAGAGCAACACCCTCGTTAGATAGACATCTACCACCCTGGGAGCCTCGAGGCTCCCCTGTATTGCAGAGACTCAGGTCTAAGGTAGGCAGAGCCGTGCGTTAGCTGCAGGACGTCCGTGTGCATACACGCAAAACATAAACATCATTCTTAAAAAGGAATTTTCTTTTTTTTAAATGTTTTCTTTAGCCGTAAGCTTTTGCTTCTCTGGAGGATCTACCTTATTTTTCTCTGGTGTTTGTTCTTTTAACAGGACGGTAGGTCGTGGAGCCCTGAGAAGAGGTCAGTGCCGCGGCACGCCTCCGCTCTGAGCCGTCGTGGGTACTATGACCAAGAGGAGAGCTCCACCTCCATCACCAGCTCCGGCTCCACAGCTCCACGCAGGCCCACATGTAAGATACAGCTGTTTAGTTCAGGGTTTTATTTGAATTTAATATAATATAATATAATATAATATAATATAATATAATATAATATAATATAATATAATATAATATAATATAATATAATATAATATAATATAATATAATATAATAAACGTCTTCAGGTCACGTGACTACAAATTATACTTTTTTTTGCAGCCTTTCGCACAGAGATGAGGGCAGAACACAGGACAGGACGAGCCCCCTCCATGACAGGCACGGCATCACTTTCATATTGTATAAATGTCTTTACACTAATATTTTCATTTTGTACTGAGCTGATTTTCTTCCATGTTTCTTCTTCCAGTTACCGAGTCTATGCGCTCCCGTTCAGCTCGCAGTGGCCACTCCACCCCCCGCACCCCTGGCTCTGCCGCCATCACCCCGGGAACCCCACCCAGCTACTCATCGTCCTCAAGGACCCCTGGAACCCCGCGCTCCCTCAGCCTGATTTCCCAGGAGAGGAAGGTGGCCGTGATTCGCACCCCGCCTAAATCGCCCGCAACAACTCCCAAGCAGCTCCGCATCATCAACCAGCCACTGCCTGACTTCAAGAACATCAAATCCAAGATCGGCTCGACCGAGAATATCAAGTACCAGCCCAAAGGAGGACAGGTAAATGTCTCCTTTCTCGTCCTGCCTGTCCTCTGTCTTCCTGCTTATTCCTCCCATCTCTGCATTATTTTTTCACCATTGTTCTGCTTTTTTTCCTTTGATTGTTATTTATTTGAATTCGCTTGAATCAGCAAGAGAAAAAACTTTGAAGAGAGCGAAGCTTTAAATAAAGACAGAACATATTAAACCCACAATCAAGATCCCCGTCGTCGGTAATATTCTTTAAAAATATGACACCTCTGGGCAAACCGGGATATCACAGGCCTGGGCTTTGTGGATGTGCAGGTAATGATGTTTCCATGCAAGCATCAATGGAAAGTCTCAAAGAAGAACTGTAGATGATAGTGTCATCATTTCATCAGAAATAATCCCTGTGAATGCTAAACTGCTGATATGGAATATGACACTGGTATTAAGTCAAAATAAAGCCCATAAGGTATGCAGCTGCTGTAGATAATTAAAATAGTGTTTTATTTTTATTCCAACTCAATTCTGTGCGTTCAGAGCAGAGGGGAGTGGTTTTGCACAGAGGAGGCCGGCGTATGCTAGATGGTAGGCTCAGGAAGGACCAGTTTATACCTACCCAACCCGGATTAAACATGTTTTTATAGCATGGGACCTTTAACAGCTAAGTTAGCAAAGGGCTCAATGAAAATGAAACAACAACAAAAAAGAAATACATCTGTACGAAAACGTTTGACATGTCGATAATGAAAAATCAGCCGAGTCAACGCTAACGTGTTTCTATCTAATATCTTTTGGCTTTTTCCTCTGCCTTGATGTGTTAATTTCCCATGTACCCTCTTTTCCACCTCCCTCTTATTTTTCCAATTGATGTCTCCTCTTCCTTCGCTCCTTTGTTGCTCCTTCAGTCAACCTGCTGACTCCCCACTTCAAAAGAACGATGAGATAGTAAAGAACGAGCTCCCGTCCATCAATTAAACACTGAAGGTGCAAAAGCATTTTAAAGGATTTTTTTTTTTAATCCTAATTAAGTGTCCCAGTATGAAAGCATAGATGGATGCTCCGTGAAACGACTGTTGGGGAGCTCAGTTGAACTCTTCTCTCGAGTCATTAAGACCGAACCAGAGGATAATTACGTGAGCAGATAGTTCTGTAGCGTTTTCTCCTGACAAATCTCTTCTAAAAACTTCAAAACTCCTTCCCTGATTCCCCAAAACTCATGGAACAGAAACTGACTTGACCATCTGAGTGTCAGAACTGTGAGCAGCGCCCCCATCACCTCCACCCCCAGGCTCGTCGAAAGCAGGGCCTCCCCTCTGCCAGCGTTATGCAGCGCAGATCCTATTTTCTGCTGCCGCACCGGATCCGCATTATCCTGACAAGCACAACGTCAGGGAGCCCACGTCGCGCGGGCTCACAATGAGGCAAACGCAGCATCAGCAGGACGGCCGGCGATGAAAACAGCTACGGCCGTCTGTAGCCGTTCCAAACCTCCGCTGATGACCTGATTAGGAGGCTAAAAGCGCTCGGCTGACATGGTTCTGACCGGGCACCGCTCTGTGCATCCATCCACGAAATGCTCCAAACCACCGCCCGTCACTTGCGGGAGGAGAATCAGAGAAAGTGGAGTTTCCACGCATGATAGTGTGTGTGTGTGTGTGTGTGTGTGTGTGTGTGTGTGTGTG
>BJFM01005033.1:0-36632 GCA_016586285.1 Arothron firmamentum | reverse complement strand
TATATATATATATATACGGCAGATCAGGTTGATCAAACATTTTCATGGGATTAAATTTGCACCACACTTTGCAGGTGGCGTATCATGGCTGACTGTTTTCCCTACTGAAAGAGGACAGTGTGCCTTATAAGCCAGAAGAAATATGTTTCTAAATCTGTCAACGTGCCCGATGACATTCTGACATGTTGCTGATGATGAGCAATCTTCTGGCTAAACCTGTAACACTTAACTTAAATGATCATGTGTGGCCTGCTCCTTTGGGGAAAAACTATACTGGAGGTGTGAGGTCAGTTCTTCTAAAGGGGACGTATGTGTGGGGGTTGGGACGTCAACTGTTCAGAGAAGGGGAGGGGCAGTTTGAGGGCCACAAAAAGCTGTGTTTTTGCTGTTTGTATGGTTTTAGAAATTAAGTTTTTGGAGTTGGATGCATTTGAGTTAAGTCAAAATGCGAGGGGGTTCTCCTGTCACTTTGACCACGCCCCCCACTGACTACGTGGAGCCGAAGGAGCCACGGGCGGCTCAGAAGGAGCTGACAGGCTCACTGTGAGGTGCAAAGGAATAAGAGCTGCATTTGCACAACCACAATAGCGTACGGCTTTGTTTTCCCTGCGTCGCCCTGAGCTGTTGCCATACGATCATCCTTCTATGCTGGTTCATCTTCTGGGCTTTTGGGTACAATTGAGATTCCTGCAGTAGATGTCAAAACATTTCACAAAATTCCAACTGGACCCAAGCGGTGGACTCAGAAACTGCAACAAAGGCCATCCTGGTGATATAGAGCACAGCTGAATCTCCAATATTGTACAAACTAAGCACCTTTGTGTCGTCGGATCATGAATCATTCCATCAGGTGTATCTGATTAAACAACATGTAACACTTCAGTAATAGATCAATTATTAATTTGAAACTCCTGACGGTGTAAGACAAAGGAAGTATTAACACCTTGTATTCATTATGCAAGGTTTAACGTGTCCTCTTTCAAGCTCACACAATGTTGCCCTATTAATAACCTAGTTGGGCAACTGAATGACAACTGTCAAAGCCACTAACATTTTTTCACTACACCTGTGTTCCTGCTTTAGTGAAACAAACCTTCCACATGGTCGCTGTGGCCTCCAAAACTGACCCCTTGACACCTCTTTGTGCACCCCCACCCACATCGGCACACTTTAATGTGGAAAAATCTGAATCCAGTTTCTGCCTCCTTATGTATCTGTTTCAAGTCATTTTGAGATCCTTAAACATCAGCAAATGTAAACAATCTGTAGTAGAATAAAATGGATGCTATCAGCAGGCTTTGCTGTTCATCCAGCCATCTTCTGCTGCTTTATCCCCTGATGGGGTTCTTGGGGTCATGGAGGTCATCCCAGCTGCCTAATTCATAGCTACAGTATAGTTGTATTTATATTCTCTGTGGCCTCCAGTTTTTTGCTGCTTTCTCTTGAGGCTAAGGCAGTTCTCGGCGTCACCTCCAGGCTTCCTTCAGGATGGAAGCTTTATACCTCATTCTCCACTGCGTGTTTGTAGTAGTCTCTATAATGCAGATGGGGTGTGCAGCATTTCTGTCTTTAAAAGTTGATGGAAGCACCCCCTCCCATGTGCATTTGAAAGAATTCATTCCAAGATTCCAAAGAGGGCGGATGTCCCCAGATTACCGGCACTTTGTTCTCCTGAGGCCTCGGGAAGCAAATGAGAGAGAACACCGAAGGGTTTCCTTTGCCACGAGGCATGCGACAAAGGTCACCCAGTCAGGCATCTGTCATGACTAGAGAGTAGATTTTGGAATCTATATCTGCCCCCAGCCCCCCTCCCCCACCCCATCGACCCCTTCCTTTTCGTGCTTCTTTCCCTCCACTTCAGCCATGCCAAAAGGAATGGGGCTGTAACTGAGCCTGGGGCCACAGATGGGGCCTATTTATAGTCCCAACAGAGAGGTGTGAAGTTTCTTGGGATTTCTAAGCACAGGGGCCTTGGCTCCTTAAGGGGGCTGATGCAGCCTCAACGGCCCGCCTGCCTCCTCTCTTTCCCTTTGTCGCTCTCTCAAAAGCCCACACTGACCACACAGGAATTAGAGGGGGCAGGCTAACCCAGGCTACTTTCTGCCCTTTTCCACCGGTGACACCACATCTCTGCAGAAGGGCTCCAGTTGATCACTTTTTCCTTTTTTTTTTTTCTTTTTAACTTTCAAATCCTGCAGACCAAGCCCACTTTCTTGATATGGCATCATCAAAAGCAAGAAAGCTTCTTTTTTTCTGTGTTAATTACAAATCAGGCTTTTCTTTCTTTCTTTTTCTTTTTTTAACAATCTACCATATAAGTTAAAGGATTCTCCTGCCCCATCTCTTGCCTGTGCAATAAAGATGAAGTGCTTAGCTTTAAATTCTTTACTCATCCCAACATTTTTTTCTTACCAGTCTTTCTTTGATTAAAAGTGGAGTTCTTCATTCCAGCTTTATAATTGCATGAACTCTTATCTTAGTCTTCTAAGACATTTACATGTGTCTTCTGTGTTTCTTTAGTTCTGAACTTTTCTGTTCATCTGTGGAAGAACAATCGATTCCTGTCCTCTGGTGGCCGAGACTGGTTGGAATCCTGACCACGTAAATGTCGAGGGAGCCTGTCTGTCGACTCATGTCCCCCTCTTACACTTGTCCATCGCCTGAAAAGTTTACTTGAAACTACAGACAATGCACAGTCCCGTCACAGAGGACAGAGACAGCAGCTCATTAGCCCCCACCCGGGCCAGACACTGGAGGATCTTGGATGGCAGCTAATCAATCATAGCCGTGCCTGTAACACAGCTTCATACAGCAGACGCATCCACTGTTTTCCTTTCTGGAAATGTTCCATTGTGTGATCCTGTGTCAGAAGCTACATTTTGAAAAGTGGTGTGAAAGTGCATGGCAAAATAAGAGTGCTAAGAAAAAGTGAAAGAAATAAAAAGCTCACTGGATTGACGCTTAAACAGATAATGCCGTTTTGTTTAGATTGGATATTGTAATGAACAGCCCTGATCAGCTGTGCCCATTTTATGCTTTATTCATTTACAGGAAATAGCACCTTACATTTATAGGTGACAAGGCAACAACATTATTACTAAGAAAGTGTTAAGTGGTGTAAGATTCTTAGTCTAAAAATATTTACACATACTGTAAATGTCCAATGCGGTAGTTTCTACAGAGGGAGGAGCAATGTCCCAGAGATCTTAAAGAAGGATTCTGTCACTAACTTAATCTGGAAAATGAATTTATTTTATAATTATTTATTTCATAATCGTGGCATTTGAGTCAGTTAAGATATCTGAGTGCTCAAAAGATATAATAAATAAAAATAAAAATAAACACTATTTCTTTGCATGAATTATGGTTCTGTAACTTGTATACTTTGTTAATAAAGATTTTAAAAAAATAAATAAAAATAAGCAGACATATTCTGTAGTTTAACCCATCACTTTCTGTCACATACTTACACTTTGATGGTCTCCATAAAGAAGTCAGTGTAGGTGTCACGTCAACTGTAAAGCTGTTATAGGTTTAACTATATGCTGGCAGTTAAACGATACTTGAAGCGCCCAATAAGTCATATATACAGAGCTCCACTGTCACCTACACACACTCCATCATTACAGCAGTCAATGGACCCTCACCATTTTGTATCTGACCACTAGATGTCACCAGAGTTCCATACCTGCCAGGCACAGAATTGCAAGTTAAAAAATACATAATGCTCATGATAGATAGATAGATAGATAGATAGATAGATAGATAGATAGATAGATAGATAGATAGATAGATAGATAGATAGATAGATAGATAGATAGATAGATAGATAGCTAATGTTCCTTCATGCCCTATGCGATTTAAAGCCAGATTTGAGAAAAAAAATCGAAACTTTGCCCATGCAGTGTTCACTCACTACTTCAAGACAGCTGTATGGATTGTGTAATTACTCCCTGCTTTACCTAGATACCCTCACACCCACTTTGTTCAGACTGCTGAACCCAGCAGAGTGGTAGTCAGCCAGCACTTCTCCACAGAAGATGAGAGTTGCAGTGATCAGCAAATACACACAGGCCACCCTAATCCCACTGCTGCACAGCCCGTGGGTCAGCTTGTTCTTTTTTTTTTTTTTTTGTGGACTGTCCTCCAGTCATTATGCGTTTGATAAATTGTATCACAATTGAAATGTGGAAACCAAAGCTTATTTATCAGATAATGTAATCTAAAATTTGAATTAAAAAATTGAATAAAAATTAAACAGGACTTTATTAACATATATATAACATGCATTTCACAAAGTATTACAGTCTCAAAATAGCTTTAGACCATTTTGCCCCAGTATTGGATTTCTTTTGCCGGCAGAACTAAGCGTTTGACTGCAGGCCAATCACGAAGATGTGCGCTTGAAGCGTTGATAAAAACAACGCTTCACTGACCAATCCCAGTCGAGCTCACTGGGACGCTCCATGAGGCGTGGTGGACACCAGACGGATTCGGTCGCCTTCTAAAGTTTACAAATTAGTGTGAAGTTGTTAATCCGGAGAACGCCGAACTCGTTGACTTTGTAACGTAACTGACAAGGTCTCATTCACGCCTGTGCTGCTTTACTCACACGGAAAGTTTGGGCTAACATGACAAAAATCCTGCTAGCTTACAGCGTGGTAAAGTGTCTGCGGCAGGGGAGCGTTGCTGGCTTTGCTGCAAGGGGAGTGGGACACCCGTCAACATGGCTGAGGTTTCAAACTGTAAAACATTTAAGTGTGAAGGTAAGACGAAGTTCACATCAAAACGCAGCTGACGCCTGTGCAACCGGGCGTTTTGTTTCGCATTCCAGCGTGGAATGTTTTCCTCAAAATGTACGAAGATGTACAGCTGTAAATGATTCCCTCCCCAAAATAAACAGGCACAGTTTCTGTCTTCGACCTGTATTTAATTTGATTAAATTTGCCTTGTAGAGACAAATGAGCGTGTTTTTAATCATATAAGGTGTCGTTTGGTTGGGTAAAACCGAGCATGGGTGCTGAAATAATCTGCGCCACTTGGAAAAAGTTTTGTATTCTTCCAAAATGTAATGTTTGTGCACGAAATTATGTTTTCCTAAAGCATATCAAGTTAAACTAAAATGCGCCTTAGGGTTGCATCATCCATGAAACTTGATTCCAAAATTGTTATCGGGTCAGACAGGTTTTAGATGATTAACATTTTGGGTTTTTTAATCTGTGATGTAATTCTGGCAACAATCCGAGCATTTAAAAGTGAAACAGTGCCTTGCTACCATGCAAGGCTGTGTATTTGCACATTTCTCTCTCTTTTGGATGCATGCACACACACCAGAAGAAAAAAATGTGGCATTCATTATACAGCCAGCACCCGTCTGCCCTCCTTGGTTATTTCTACGCTGTATTTCTTTCCAAGTAGTGTCTTTAGTCTCCTCCAGCCTGCTTCATAGAAAGAGAATGTATTATTCTTGGGTGAGAGCTTGCTCATCACCTGCTCTTCTCCCTCCCCCAGGCTCAGACAGCCCACCTGATCTTGGAGGATGGCACCAGGATGAAAGGATTTTCTTTTGGCCATGACACCTCTGTAGCTGGGGAGCTGGTGTTCAACACTGGCCTGGTGGGGTAAGAGAGAGACACACTCGCAGAGATCAAGTCGGATTTGGACGTAGGCATAGCCACATGCATGCACACTTCATTTACAAACACACGGAAAATAAGCCAGCCTTATTTTAAACTCAACAAAACCCAAGCTTAAATGTATTTGGCCAAATGCCATATGTGCTTCCTCATCCCCACTTTGCATTACTGTGACGCGTGCTGCAGGTATCCTGAGGCCCTAACAGACCCGAGCTACAGAGGTCAGATCCTGACCCTGACCTACCCTATTGTAGGGAACTATGGAGTTCCCAACACCCACGAGGTGGATGAGCTGGGACTGAGAAAATATGTAGAGTCTGAGCGGATCCAGGTAGGAAATGTGCTGCTGTCTTCTGGCGTCTAGCAAATTTTGTCACAAAATCTTGTTTGTTTGTTTTTTTGCAGATTTATTTGTGCTGCTACCATTTTAGGATGTAAAACTGTGGATTTTAGTGCCTCTGTTAAAAGTGCGTTTTTTTTATGCAGTAAAAAGTTGAGATAAAGGTCACAGTGGGAGCTTTCCTTTTTGTTTTGTAACAGTCTAGGTGAAATAAAAGCCATTTTACTGTCACACAAAGTGGGTGTTTTGGTCTCTGAATTTAGATCTGAGATGTTTAATGTCTTTGGGTTGACTTTGTTAAAAGAACCTGTCCTGTGTGTCAGGTGTTTTTAACCTGTATTTGACTGTATGTTTGAACAGCTGTTGTACTTTGAAAAAAGGAAGATATCTGCAGTAATGTGCATTTGTGTTGGCAGCTGCCAGGACTATTATAGTTGCTGTAATACCCCATGTACATACATGGAATTAATGATCAGTCATCATGTTGGTCCTTGAATGCATCACCAGAAGATTGTATTATTATTATTATTATTATTATTATTATTATTATTATTATTATTATTATTGACCCATTGAAGTAAAATCCTACAGGTTTTTAAAGAAGTTTTGAGTTGTTTGAAAGGAAATCATTATCTATACATTTGTACATTAACACACCTGACAGATGTGAGTTTAACACCACACCCTTTGTGTGCCTTTTGTGTTCTCAGGTGTCTGGACTCCTGGTTCAAGACTACAGCCATGAATACAGCCACTGGAACTCCTTCAAGTCTTTGGGAGAGTGGCTTCAAGAGGAGAAGGTGGGGACTGGATGAGAAGATATCAAGTCTCTGTTGCCGATGTATTTTACAGATGTTTTCCTTCTGTACAGGTTCCTGCTCTGTTTGGAATAGATACAAGAATGCTGACCAAAGTCATCAGGGACAAGGTAAAAACTGCTGCGTATTTAAAAATGGACTCTCAATTGTCATGTACCACTAACCTACTGCGACTGACAAGTTCAGACCTTTAAAGGCTTATATACTACATATCACAAAACAAAAAAGATTTGAATACCAGCCTGTATGTGCAAAATCATTTTTTTAAATCTCTCCCCGCTTATTTGCTATTTCGTTTGGGATTTTTCTCCAGGGTACAGTTTTGGGGAAGATTGAATTTGACGGGCAGCCTGTTGAGATCATTGACCCCAACCAGAAAAACCTGGTAGCTGAGGTTTCAACCAAGGTAACGGCTGGCGGCAGATCTATGCACCAAAGTCTTGAATGCTCACAATAAAAAGTATTTTGGTTATTTTTAAAGGTATTTTTATACAGTCATAAACCAGGTGGGTGTATGTGAGTTCATTTAGAGTCAGTCAGTGATTATTCTGACATGAACTTAAAATGTTTATAGTTTTTTGATTTACATGGAGCCTTTATTTTTTTTGTGAAGCATCTCTTTTGGTAAGAGCTCTATGGATGAGCTATTCATCATCCTCCTGACAGTTTATAATTAAGATGCACCTGCAGTGACGCTTTACAGGTTCGTGCATGTTTAAACGGCACAAGTAATGACAGCTGTTTTCCTGCTGCTAGAGTAGTTTGTTTGTGGAAGGCAGTCCTTTTTTTAAATTTATTTTTAATGACACCTGATGAAAGATGGGGTGGTCACGAGTACCAGTGTGCAAGCTGTGGGGGATTTATGGAAAAGGAAGCTTCTCTTTCTGTGTGTGGTGTCCTGTCTTAGATGTCTGTCCTGTCTTTTCTCTGTCCACAAGAAAACATTATTGTGCTGTTTTTTCAATAGGAAATAAAGGTTTTTGGGAAAGGAAATCCAATAAAAGTGGTGGCTGTGGATTGTGGAATTAAACATAACATCATTCGCCTGCTTGCTAAGGTGAGCGTAGCTGAGGACTATAAAATGTGGATTCAGATATTCTCTTGATGCTGATAAAGTGAAAACAAGTTTGTTATATTAGCAGAAGACTGATTGTCACTTATTTCTGTCTCTATTTGCAGAGGGGAGCAGAGGTGCACTTGGTACCGTGGGATCAGGACTTGCTGAGTTTAGAGTATGACGGCTTGTTCATCTCCAATGGGCCGGGTGATCCAGCTCTGGCCAACACGCTCATCAGTAATGTCAGCAAGGTCCGACCTGGCTGATGTTACTCTCAGACTTTTAAAATCTTTACAACTCTTTTTTTTAACTCCAAAAGTTGCATGCTGAAAACACAAGCTCACATACAGTAATTAAATGTTGATCCTATAGCAATAGCAAAGATTTGTATGTATTTTCTTCCTGAAAAGGTCCTAGAGAGCGATCGTCTCGAGCCTGTATTTGGGATCTGCATGGGCAACCAAATCACTGCTCTGGCTGCAGGAGCGAAGTCATATAAGTTACCGATGGGCAACAGGTGAGACTTTTTTTAATGGCCAATTGATGTGGCCTGTTTGCCAAGTATCCCCACTGATGCTGAGAATGAATTGTTGTTTTCATGTAAAGATGATAGGGGAAAGTCATAGTGTGAGATGTGTTCAATGTTTAGAAGAATGCTGATTGATGATTAACATTAGGTCATGAGCAATACTGTAATTTGTGGCAGAATCTGAGTATTCAGGTTTACGATGTTACTCATAATGTCTCTTCATTTACTGACTCGTTTCATCTCGCTGCTGCAGTTTCCTCTTCAGTGATGTATTGCTCAGCCGTATGTGTCCCATCTGCTATTAGTCAGAATGATCCTTTTTATGACCCAATCTAAGGACTGTAATCCACTCTTTCACACACGGTGCACACCAGCTCTCCTCATCCTCACTTAAAGATCACTGCATTAGTTCATTAGCAGTCAGAAAGAGCAGTTGATGAGACAACGGGGAGAGGAGGCTACCATTGTGCTGCTGTTTTAACAGCAGTGTGCTTTTATGGGAAGTGGGAAAAAGACACGCCAGAGGGGGTTAGATACCACCTGTCTACAGGTGGAATCTACCAACAAAATTATTTTGTGTTATTGATTGTTTTTTTTCACTGAAGAAGCAGAGAAACTCATTGCACTTTTCTGTGGAAAAGAGTGATGGGGTAAATTTCTTAAGGCGGTTTTGTGAGTTTTTCTCAACCACAGCAAACAAAGTTTGAGAGTTATTGATATTCTTATCAATGATTTCAGAAAAGTACTGCTGTCTGGCTGTGGTTAGTATGTACTCCGTATTAAAGTTACAATTACTCTGAACAGGTTGTAGTGACTCTGCAATTTTGTTTTTTACTTCCACTCTTGCTCTGCTTTTTTGCAGTCTGTTTTCAGGGTTTTAACAGAATTCGGCAGTGGTGTTTTCTATCTGATCATAATTGTTTGTTTTCAAAGGCGTAACGCCATGAGATTTTCTGATTAAAATCATCCAGCAGTCCATTGACTCTGTCTGCACCCACACATGGTGACATGGCCACAGCCTCCATAAACTGAGCACCAGTGGTCTCACTTATTTCCCCTTTTTTTTTTTTTTTTTTAGCAGACACAGACTTCAATTAAACCTGTGGAGTGATTTACAGTAAACGGAAGCACATAAAGAGATGATGAGAGAGGGCTGAGTCCTTAACATCAACAGAAAAAATATCAGCGCCCTTAGAGATAACATCAAATCCAGTGCGTGACTTTGATTTTGAGTTGGCACTTTTACATTTTGCACAAGATTAGAAGTGTCGAGTAGCTCACACACCCCTTAGCATCTCTATCGGCTTCATTGTCTACATCAAGGGTGGGCAATTATTTAGCCTGAAGGGCCATGTTTGGTTTTAGATCTTGATGAACGGGCCGGGCAGGTGGTGCGGGAAACTAACCGCCAAATGAGGGGGTTAACTAAAAATCGTGCTTGATGGACTATTGACTGAGAAAGTATTTTAAAGAGCCTGTAAATTTTACAGCTAGAGATGGATGATGAAGTTCCAAATGATGTTTGGCCCCACCTTCTTGAGAGGACACGTTAGCATGCTAGGTCAACCTTTTTCTAACCAATCAAGCTGACAACCTTCTTAATTTGGCTTTATTATGAAGGCTCTGCGGGCCGGATTAAATCGTTCATTGGGCCACATGCGGCCCCTGGGCTTTAGTTTGCCCACTTGTGGTCTACATCAATGTTACAATCCCCACTTATGATTTTTTTTTTTTTTTAAGTCCTATTCGGTGCTGATAATGGAAAGCAGTTCAACAGTTATCCAAGGTTTGGGTAGGTTCTTGAAGACTTTTTGCCTCCTCTCCAGAAGGCTTGTTCAGTTCTAAAACAGTTTTGCTGAAGTGGATGACCTTGCTTTTGGATGTTTGTTGCATTGCCAAATATTTAGGTATGTTACTTTCACTTTCACTCGGTGAACTCAGTCTTCAGGGATTTTAAGAGTCATTTTCACACCGGGGTAATGTTTTGAAGTATCACGCAGTATTTAATCTGACAGATGAATAGATCAACAATGGGGTGATGGATTTCATCACATTCTTTCAAAAAACCCTTCTGGACAAACCATCAGACACCTGTAGCTTTTGATTATTTCCATTGGAAAAACTGCCATTATTTCTTCTCTTTGTTTTCCAGAGGCCAGAACCAGCCGGTGCTGAACATGATGACCGGCCAGGCCTTCATCACAGCACAGAACCACGGTTTTGGCATCGACAGCACGTCGCTGCCCCCAGGGTGGAGCCCGCTTTTTGTCAATGCCAACGACGACACCAACGAGGTTGGTTTCACTGTGTTATAAACTTTTCTGTGAGAAAATATTGCGCTTTGGTATGATGCTTGGTTGGCGAGGAGGAAAAGCAACACAGTTTTCAGCCATTTAAGGTTCCACATGGAACAAGTTTACGAAATAACCTAACAAACACACCCGCTTGCTTCTGAACCACGTTAAAAAATGAAATGCAGAAAAGTCACTTTTGGTGTCCTTTTATCAACTCTGCATGTTCTCCAGGGGATTATGCACAAGACAAAGCCTATATTCACTGCCCAGTTCCACCCGGAGGCTAAAGGCGGTCCCACTGACACAGAGGTAATTAAAGAGTTGGCTTCACGAACTACCTGCCTGCTGTACTAAAAAGTATCTGTGTTGGATGAAAGTGAAGGTTTTTTCTCCAACGTGTCTGTGGTGAAAGTGGAAGTTTTATTCATTCTGTAATCATTTTCTCCATCACTGACAATAACGGGGAAAGTCAGCCGTGTGGGCAGATTTCAGACCAGTGTCTGTCTCTTACTAACCCTAAAACAAAGTCTGCTTCACTCTGTTAGATTAACTAAAACGCTAACTCTGTTGCTTGCGTTTTTGTTTCTCCAGTTCCTCTTTGACACTTTTATATCGCTGATCAAGAAAGGAAAAGATGCAAACATCGTGTCAGTCATGCCCCAAAAACCTTACAGCGCTCCCAGAGCCCAGGTACAGTACTTCAACAGCTTTACTTGTTTTCACTTGTTTTCTCTTCTTTTCAAACTGTATGAACAGCAGATGCCTGTCCATTGCAAAATCTCTGTTACACATTTGCTGCTTTTCTGCGGGTTTTCCTGTTTCAAGTGCAGGTGTCGAAAGTGCTGGTCCTGGGTTCTGGTGGACTGTCCATCGGGCAGGCCGGAGAGTTTGACTATTCTGGCTCTCAGGCCGTTAAGGCTATGAAGGTGAGTTTACTGTATTTGTCAGTGTTTTCCACAACACTTTTTCACCGTTAAATTCGAGGAAGTTGATTGCCGATAGTCATCCTTGCAGAAAATTAGAGTAATTAAACTGACTCTCCATTATTTTGAAGGAAAAATACAATATCCTTCTCCGCTAATTAAGGAAGTAGTGAACAACATCTACGATCCACCAAGTAGAAAAGACAAAAGTGTCAAAAACAACAACAAAGATTGATATGTATTAAGAAAACACAAACTCAGTTTTATCCTTGTTCAACAAAGAAACTATCTAGTTTCTATAGTTAGTTATTTTTTTCAGCATTACCTCTGACAGAAAATAAAATGTTGATATTTGCATAGAGAATACGACCGGGGGGATTCTTTCTGCACTGATCTTCGGTTATGTGCGTGTTTTGGAATTGTTAAAGGCTCCTGTTGTATTATCTTGTGATGCTTCAGGAGGAGAACTTGAAAACGGTGCTTATGAATCCCAACATTGCCTCGGTTCAGACCAACGAGGTGGGCACCAAACAGGCTGACTCTGTCTACTTCCTGCCCATCACGCCCAAATTTGTAACAGACGTCATCAAGGTTGAACGTCCGGACGGCATTCTGCTGTCCATGGGTGGACAGACAGCACTCAACTGCGGTAAGACAATTCAGATGGTCAATTTGCATTTATAGTCTTACTTTACACACAAAATAGGATCCTAAGTGTGTTGGTATGGGGGTTGGGTGGTATGCTGTCGTTAGTTACACGTTTAATCGGATGGGTTGATTGTGTATTGGCAGGAGTCGAGTTGTTCCAAAGTGGTGTCCTGGAAAAATACGGTGTAAAAGTCCTCGGAACCTCGGTGGAATCAATCATGGCCACTGAAGACAGGCAGCTCTTTGCTGACAAACTGATGGAGATCAATGAAAAGATTGCTCCCAGTATCGCTGTGGAGTCGGTAGGAGACCAACAACAGAAAAAAGAGAACTAAACCAAATCATTCCTCTTCCTGTGGTTTTTGATAAATGTTGTCAGTAAAGTTAACCAGCGTTGTGTGTGTGTGTGTGTGTGTGTGTGTGTGCGCGTGTGTTTGTGTGTGTGTGTGTGTGTGTGTGTGTGTGTGTGTGTGTGTGTGTGTGTGTGTGTGTGTGTGTGTGTGTGTGTGTGTGTGTGTGGAATAACACTGCGGTGTAACACATGTGCATGCACTCTTCAGGTGTCCGATGCCTTGAAAGCAGCGGAGCAGATTGGCTACCCAGTGATGTTACGCTCAGCCTATGCTCTCGGAGGTCTGGGCTCTGGTCTGTGTGCCAACAAAGAAAAGCTGGAGGAAACCGCCCACAAGGTCAGAGCAAAGGCTGTGCTGTGCGAATATTGCTTTTCTTCAGACATATTGTTATTTTTGTAACTCATGATAGATCAAATCCCAAACCTTCCTCAGATATTTTTAACCCCCTCTCCAAGTACTACCCCGCTTTATCTAGAACAGTCATAAGCTTTGAAATAGTTCTCATTTTGTTTTCTTTTTGGGCTCACAATAAAAGGAAGAGTTTGCTGTTGCTAAGCAACATTCTTTTGTGCTCATTCAGCATCCAGCTTTATTTCTGACTGCCCAATTGGTCATAATCTGAGATCACAGGCTGCAAAATTAACTATTTGTAGCTGCTGCTTTTGATCGGTGCAAACATGTAGGCAGCACTGCGCTTTCTATCCCAAGTTTTTATTGTTTGTTTCACTGCGTTATCTTGGTATTTATGCTCAGCAGGAGCATTACGTGTATTATTATGCATGGCATATGTACAAGTGCACTGTGTGTACTTGCCCTTGCTATAAATATTTAGAGAAGCTGGAGGCATGTTCTGTTTAATTTGGCACAAATATTCAGCATAGGTGACAATGACCACAATAGCGTACATAGTTTGGCATGATGTTATTGTAATTAATGCAGTTGATTTGTGCAGATCCTTAATAGCATGCAAATGTAAATGAGAAAATGCAATTGTGATATTTTTGGAGGGCTAGATTGTGGTTTTGAATGGAATAATGTGGTTAATCAATTGCTATTCATTAAAGGCCCTGGCTATGACCAGGCAAATCCTGGTGGAGAAGTCTTTACTGGGCTGGAAAGAGGTGGAATATGAAGTGGTGAGGGATGTGGCTGATAACTGCGTCACCGTCTGCAACATGGAGAACTTTGACCCTCTGGGCATTCATACAGGTATGAAGTTGACTTCCACTACACTTACAGAAGACCCTCCATAACGCAGATCTAATTCATGTGATGCAAAAAGGATACAGTCATACATTCAATAATATAGTTGTATTGTTGTTTTTTTTCTTCGCTCTGTTCTTCATTAGGTGACTCTATTGTGGTGGCTCCGAGCCAGACTCTATCCAACGAGGAGTACCACATGCTCAGAGAGACGGCCATCAAAGTGGTCCGGCACCTTGGCATCGTTGGCGAATGCAACATCCAGTATGCTTTACACCCATCATCCCTGGAATACTGCATCATCGAGGTTAACGCCCGACTCTCCAGGAGCTCTGCTCTGGCATCCAAAGCTACAGGGTAAAGGAGTCTTTGTGGCGCTTCTTTGATATGAATCAGTTGTTCAATGAATATTCACTCTTTTTTACAAACCATAAAGTCATATGCAGAAAAAGTGTAAATGTCAAATGAATTATTTTACTGTAGGTTATTTTAATGTTCTCTTTTCCCACTACTCCTCATCTCACAGATATCCCCTGGCTTTTGTTGCGGCTAAATTGGCACTAGGCATCCCCCTGCCAGAGATCAAGAATGCCGTATCTCAGAAGACCACGGCCTGCTTCGAGCCCAGTTTAGATTACATCGTCACCAAGATCCCCCGCTGGGACCTCGACCGCTTCCAGGGCATGTCCCACGAAATCGGCAGTTCCATGAAAAGTGTGGGAGAGGTGGGAGCGGAAACAAACGATAAACAAGCACTCCATCTGGGTTGTCAGACACACATTATTCTGTCTTCAGGTGATGGCAGTGGGTCGGACATTTGAGGAGAGCATGCAGAAAGCCTTGAGGATGTGTCATCCTTCAGTTGATGGATTTGTCCCCCGGCTGCCGCTGAAAAAAGCCTGGGCGGACTCACAGGACCTGCAACAGGAGCTGGCTGTACCATCCAGCACACGGATCTTCTCCCTAGCCAAGGTAGCCTGATCTCACTCAACATTATTAATGACTTCCTCTCACGTTTGGTTTGTTTCAAAACAGGCACGAAACCTTGAGGAAATCCGCATTTTAAATTCTTATCCGACAAGTCGTGTTTTTGAAATGTTAATTTTCCAGAAATGTATGGAAACACATTGAACCGTGTTCAATGAGAAGTGGGTGCAGGTGTGTGTGTAAAACATATTTGCATGTGGGGGAGGATGAAACAAGAACTCCAGTGCCTGTTAGTCGGGCCCGTTCCTCATTGAATCAAGGATGAAACAGCACTTGTGTAGTCACATCTAGAGGTCAAGGGTTGTTGCATGAAGGCTTTCAAGCAGCCAAAGATCAACAGAGTTCAGCATTTCAAATTGCTTTTGTCGTCGACTGTGAGAGGAGCAGAGGCCAAAGCCTCCATGCATGTGAGCCCACTGCCTTGACAGCGAAGATGCGCAGCGCAAGCGCAGTGATGGTGAATAAAGAATTAAGGAATAATGAGCCACATCTCCAGGCCATCGGACACAGCCCATAATAGGTTGCAGTGGTCGTGGCAGCCAGTGTCATTCTCAGTATCCCCCTCAGCAGGCTGATTATTTTCAGAGATACAGAGATGTTGTATTCCAGTATGCTAGAGAAAGGCTTGTAATTAAAACAGCCTTCACTGTTAACAAAGTTCTCCCCTGAAGACAGAAGATATACCAGGAAGTTTAATTACCGTAAATCCTCTCAGAGTTGTTGGTGTTTTAGTTTTCTTTCTTAGGCATGATCTAGATTTCAAAATTCTATTGAACCACGTGGTTAGATGCAGAAACATTAAACAGAATCAAGTGAATCAATTTATTAAATCCCACTCAAATTGGGACCATTTTGTGATCAGACACTTTTTTAAAAATTTGATTTAAATTTAATTTGGTAAACTCCTACTAGGGCATAACCTTTGTTTTGTAATGCAATGACAACAAACTTCAGATTTTTCCTTCAGTGTTTGCTGAAGCTTAGAGTGATAACAGTACAAATTACAATCCTCCTGCTACTACCAGTGTGTCTTTTAAAAAAAAATATTGCCACATCAGCATTTGATTAGATAATCTGCTGGAACCAAGTGAAACTGGGATCTGTGCCCTCCAACTGATGAACTTTGCGGTGATGAAAATGACTGCAGCATTTAAATCTGTTCCATGTCCACGATTAAGTCCCTTCACAGCGGCATGAGTGTCGATCGCATCTACGAGCTGACGGCCATAGACAAGTGGTTCCTCCACAAACTGCGTAGGATAACGCAGCTGGAGCGAGAACTGGCGAACTACAACAGGTAATGTGCTCTTTCAGGTTTCAGTTCTAGTATTTGTTAAAATATTTCAGCTGTGCTTACACTAATGTAGTTTCTGGACCCCGAATTAACACTTATATCAGGTCGCGGTGTGAGTTTATTGAGGAGGGTTTAGGTAGAACCAGGGATAGGAGGGTGGCGTCAATAAGGATCTGACACCTTGCGGATGGAGGTCAAAGGTAGAACAGTCTGAGGACGTCGGTGTTTTCACACTGCATTCAGTGTGCTTGATGAGAGAAGATGTGAGGCCCTGCGATTACAAAAGAAGAGGTGATAAATGCTTACACAGCATGAAGGGCAGTGAAAATTAAAGGAATAAATCACAATACAACACAGGAGGTGTTTTTCATAGCGGAAGTGTCCACAATAAAAACAAGATCATGTATATTATGGCTGAATTTCAATAACACATTTTTCTTTAGTGGAATGAACACACACTCTCAGTTGTAAGGAAAAACAATAACATCTGAAAAACAAGAGAACACATTTGGTGATATCCCATGATAGATGGTTTTTTTTTTTTTTTTTTAGCTCTACAGTCATTAAGAAATTGCCTGTGATTAGTATTTCTTCTTAATCTAGTGTTAAAACCTAGAAAAAGAATTTATTCAGATTTAGTTTAATAAAGAAATATTAACATGTCACTGCTAAATTTAAATTATATTTCAAGTTTACAAAATTGCATTTGTATTTAAATGTAATTCAGTAATTAATAATTCACCAAAAGACTGAAAGAAACAAGATGTGTGAAAATGTAGAAAATACATTATTACTAGCTATTTTCCTAGATATCAAATCCATTACAGTATCTAACAAGTCTGTAATAAATGTTTCCCTTTTGTGGGACTGAATTGTGCCCCAGATAGAGATTAACGGGTTTATGACACCATATTGTGCTGAATTGTGCTGTAGAGACCACAGACACAGCAGGACTGCTTCAATTTAGTTCAGCTTTCCCAGCTGGAGAGCAACACAACAGTTCCTGAATGCGCAAAAACGTCAGGTGCTATGAAAGGTGGTGTCTGCGGGAACCCCCTAAAAGCTGGGAAAAGGCAGGTTCTGAAAGAATTAAATCGAAATATATCCATGCAATACTGAACTCTATAAATGAACTGACTGAAAATACTACAGCACTTCAGAAATGTGTTTTCCATGTTGGACCCTTTAGTACAGACTTGCATTCCTAACATCGAGAAACTGATTTTTAATTTTTTTTTTTTTTTTAATCTCGCCCTTAAAGTAAGTCCGACTGCAACTTTATCTGCTTTTACTATATTTAATTAGAACCAGGCTCCATAAAAACAGAATATTAAAGGAGGAAGCTACAGAATCAAAACCAGCCTTTTCCTCCCCGTCAGGAAGCTTCTGTAGCTGAATATGCATCCCTTCTGCTGTCTTCATGTATGTCCGACACTCATAAAGGTGCAAATGGTAAGGAATTTGGTAATTTTGAACATCATTATTTAGCATAGTCTCCTGAAGTGGCTCATTTTCTATGGTTATTTCCAGTTACCTTTTTTTACATGGGATTTATTTTCCTCTGTGCCTGGTCCTCGTCTTTGTCTGCTTCTCGTAGTTTGAATTCTTTTTCTCTGTTTTGCAAATTATTGAAACAAACGAAGTGAATTATGTAGTAAATGTGAAAAAAACTGCAAGTGCGTGTTCTTTGGTGTTCTTCAGCACACAACCCCGCCCCTCAAGAATTCCAGTGACCGTGAACAGCCATCTTAAAAACACCGTCTTCTTCCGTCTGTTGCCTCACCGGCAGATGTCTCTCAAATCTTTATCGTCATCTGGAGTTTATGTTCATTCACTTGCTGTTTCCTCACTGTTTTAGTATTTTTGTCAACTACTCGCTGCGTCATGCAACATCGGTTGGCAGCTCAATAGTGACCCTTTGCCTTAGAGGTTGCGTCATACCGTCTTGGCTCTGGCCTGAGCACGACTGGGAAGGGTCACCTGATTTTTAGTGGCACCTAACTTTAATATGGTAAGGAAAAAAGGACACCTGTGTTTTTCCTCTTTATCTCAGGAAGCCTCCTCCTCAGCCTCTGTCCCTCTGCCCTTGGGATCTTACCTGTTAGGTCACTGAATTTTCACTCCTGAACCACAGGTTACCTGCTGCTTTCTTCTTTGCTTCTTACTCTGCTGCTTAATAATTAATAGCTGGTTGTCTGGCGGGACGCCCACCATCATACACTGACACGTGGAAGGCTGTAGTAGTCTCTGCAGCCTCTGGAGTGGGGGACACGAAAGCAACAGCCTGCTGCCAGACTGATGGAGCCTGAAGCCCAGTGCAGGTGGGCTTTAGGCTCTGCTGATCTGCAGCTCGTTGTTCCTGTCAGTGTAAGGAGACAGTTGTCTTTTTAAGATCTGACTGAGGACACTCATTCATAAAGATGACAACAAATTCTTTAAAATAAGAATATGACGCAAGTCATACCAGCATGTATAGCCATGTTTAGCCAGCAGTTTTAACAAAGTGTAAATAAATGTTTATTGATCTGCATTGGTGAAGATAAAAGTACACAAAAAATTTAGCACGAAAAATAAAAAAGGAGTAAAAAAAGGAGTATACACACACACACACACACACACACATATATATAATCTAAAACTCCTGTACAAGAATGTCTGGGACCTTCCAAGTCCTTCACATTTCTTCTGATTCATTCCAGACTTCTTTTTTTTTTGCAACTTGACGCTATTCTGGCTGGTATCTGCAACCTTCTGTTACAGTCGAGCTGCTCTGCTAGCCTTGCACACTGACGCCTCACTGTGGTAATAAGGAAGGAGCAAGCATTAATCGTTCATTTGTACACGGCTACTTTTTTTTGGTCACTTTTGTTTGTAAAAAGTTGTTTTTCTGGTCTTCATTTAGCTGTTCACTCAAAGACTATGAGCTCCCAGGTTAACATTTATTTCCTGGTTGTGATTCAGAGTTAGCACACGCTCTGCTTTCATTGCTGTTTCTCAGCCCAGACACATGCATTGATATTTCATATGTTGTTATTCTGCAAGGTCATAAATATTTCAGCTATGGAGGAGAGAAGACTACAATATCATTTGCCTAGAATCTGAAATCCCTTTGTTTCCTCCTCCACTTTAAATAATGCTGTCACTTGGAAATAACTACTCTAGTATGTGCAAAATGTTGTTTAGTATTAGTTATGTGCAGGCTACTGATGAGGCCATGTTGCATTAATGCACCTTCATTATGGATGCTGGCTTTCCAGCTACTGGCTCATTTTCATCTGATCATGCTCTCCTCTTCTATTTTTAGCATTTCACACCATTTTGTCTTTCATTGTATATCATTATTTACATTTATCAAATAAGGTCTTCAGTGTTTTATGATGTACTCATAATTGTTAAAACATCAAGTTAAATCAAATTCCTTCTGTCATTCACTCATCATTTTCTTCTAAACAGCATCTTCAGTTGTAAAAATGTGGATAACCAATAACATTAAGGCAGCTACACTGCACAGGAGGCGATTCTTTAAATTTCATACAGAAAATCTATATTTATTTACAAAATTGCCCTGTTGCTTCACTTCATAAGTGCCTCTGGATGCCCATCTTTATTTCTGGCACCAGTTTTCAATGTAACCTCTGAGCTCCCATAAAATTTGTATTGATTTTAAAATGGGTTTGTTCTTGCGAGCCTGCTGCTTCCACACTTGAGTCTGTTTTTGTCGAAGCGTTATTGATCTCTGTGACGTGCCGCACTCTGCGAGGCCACCGGCCAGCCACAACCCACTTGTTGGATTGACCCTTTTCTCAAAGCAGATCTGAAAATAAACAGATTTGTGACAGGGTTCAACACCGGAAAACAAAATTTGCTTTGTTTGTCTTCCTCAGTGGCATTCTTTTTTCCACCTCACCGCCTTCATTAGGCGCATTCTGTATTGAAATGCTAATCTTCAGAGAAGTGCCTTTGTTTAACCATTGTCTGCAGTGACGATGCTAATGCCTCAATCACTGAAACAAAGAACAGAGAGTGAAGGAAGAACAATCGCGGGCAACACCTGAGTCCTGAATATTGATCATTGTAAATCAGCATCGACAATAGTACATCGATGGGACAAGTGACTTTAAGGCTTTATAAATCACAAAAGTGTGGTGTTTGGAGCGGTTTATTATGACAGTTGTGTTCAGGAATGTCCACTTCTTACTGTGTCTTCCTACAGTAGTTCGATACCAAAGGAGCTGCTGCTGAAGGCCAAACAGGATGGCTTCTCTGACCGTCAGATCGGTCAGATCTTGGGCTCCAGCGAGAGGGAAGCCAGAGAGCTGAGGCTGAATCATAGCATCAAGCCCTGGGTCAAACAGGTGAGCGTGATAATAGCTGGTGTCCAAACAATGCACGGACCTAAGAATGACGACTCTGTCCCGTCTTAGATTGACACCCTGGCAGCAGAGTATCCAGCCATGACCAACTATCTGTACTGCACCTACCATGGGCAGGTATGTACCCATGACCTTTAGAGATCGATAACATCCACAAGAAAATGTCTGACCATCTACCTGATCCTTCAGGAGCATGATTTGGACTTTATTGACCGGGGCATCATGGTTCTAGGTTGTGGACCCTACCATATAGGTGTGTCTGCTTTCTCCTACTCTTCAGTATGTTCCTTACATCTGAAAACAGCCTCATTACTGACTTGATGACATCAAAATATGTCCTTTTTATTTCTTTCTTTATTTTTTGGCTACATTAACTCTCTCCATTGTTTGCCACATCAGGCAGCAGTGTGGAGTTTGACTGGTGCGCTGTCTCCAGCATCAGAGCCTTGAGACAAATGGGCAAGAAGACAGTGGTGGTCAACCACAACCCTGAGACGGTCAGCACCGACTTTGACGAGTGCGACCGCCTTTACTTTGAGGAACTGACGCTGGAGCGCATCCTGGATATCAGCCACCAGGAGGTCAGTACATAGAAGAGAGAGTGTGTGTGTGTGTGTGTGTGTGTGTGTGTGTGTGTGTGTGTATGTGTGTGTGTGTGTGTGAGAGAGAGAGAGAGAGAGAAGGAGAGAGATAAACATGGCATTAGAGCTCAGTGATGAACCCTGGAGATGGACAGCAGTGCAGATCCATAAGTAATGAAAAGATACAACCTGTTGTCAACATAGAAACAGCATCTCTTTTTGGATTAGGAGGGAAAAAAGGGTTACATTATTCTGACAAGAACTCTCTCTCACACGTGCATGCACACACACGATGGATTTTTCTCTTTTGAGGTCTGAGACAACATATCTCCCCTCCTTCTATCCTTCCTCCCCTTCCCGCCTCCTCTCCTCATCTCCTACCTATTGCTCCTGGTCAGGCGTGCTCTGGGAGCATCGTGTCAGTCGGAGGGCAGATCCCCAACAACCTGGCTGTCCCGCTGCACGTGAACGGGGTGAAGATTCTGGGGACGAGCCCCCTGCAGATCGACCGGGCTGAGGAGCGATCCGTCTTCTCCAGCATTCTCGATGACCTTGGAGTGGCTCAAGCCCCCTGGAGGGCTCTCAGCTCCCTGGTGAGAAAGATATAATTCAGCAACAAGTATGCTTAGATAATGAAATCACATACTTTCTATATGTATTACTGACATGGGATTTTTCTCCCTTATTACATGTGAGACAGACATCTATACTGATGCAATGGCCTTAGTTTATAGCACAGTGGTAATAAAAACCAGACCTGCGGTGTATCAGTATTCACAGGTGTGTGTTTTAGGTACAGAGATGTTATTTCTCCCAGTTTTGCTCATTTCTTCAGCTCCAATGAAAGAGCGATTAGCCAACACAAACACAGATAAGGTTCTGCTTCCCACCAGAGTCCAACCACATGTTCCGTCTCCCTGTTGACTCAAGAAATGGTTCTTTCTATTAGGCTCAGATAATTCCGGCATCGCTGCGGGAGAATGCCTCTTTTGCATCCACAGGGACGGTTTTGTGTTTCATAATGGTGCTCCACCTGGTGAGGAAACAGCAGTTAATGATGGAGAGAAGCCCCAGATGTACCAAGAGAAGGAACAGAGAAGGGGTAGTGATCAGAATAAGGACTTACTGCTGCGTCTTTCCACTTCTCCTTCCCTTCTTTGTAGTGAGCTGGAGAAATTTCTGTCTGTTGAATGCTTTTAAACTCGATTTTGGATGGGTGAGACCGAAAGCTGGTGGATCAAAGTAAATTTCAGTCTGTTTGTTGAAATATTGATGGGTTTCTTTAACACTGAATAAAGGGCTTCATTTTCCGCAGCATTTGTGTTTGTTAAAGTGTATTTTTCTCCCCCCTGAGGTAAACAGTTTAAAACTGGAATTGTTTTTGTGTATTTAGATATGCAGCACTTAAATTAAACAGAATATTTGTAGCTCAGTGAGTGTTACAGTGCAAACACATTTTACTGCTGCTGGGCGTTTTGTCCTCTAACCTCTCTTCTACTAATATTCTAATATTTATGAAACAGGACACGAGAAAAAGAATTTAAACAACTAAGAAATAATTGAATCAATTCTGGTGATCCAGCAGGAGAAACAGCTTTATCAGTCTTGTTATTGAAACACTGAGTTGCTACTTGCATATTTTAACAGGTCGTTAGTAAAAGAGCAAAAAAAAAAAAACGAAAATAAATGAATTTGCCATGTTTTTCTGCGTTTCAAACCTCCCCCTGTGATCTTCTCCATCTCCACAGGAAGATGCCTTTGCTTTCGGCAAGCAGGTGGGCTACCCCTGTCTGCTGCGGCCCTCCTATGTCCTCAGGTGAGGTTCAATGCACCACAGGGACAACGTAAAGGAATTGCGACATTCACTTATTAAAAGAGCAAAACTGAAAAGGCTGCATTTCTAAAGTGATTCTACTTTTTGGCATTGAAGTGGATTAAAAATCCATGCAGAATAGAGCACAGCGCTGCCTGCCTCTAATGCTTCACGTGCCCTCTTCATCTAATATTATAGCTTATCCACACGGCCACACCTCTCTCTCTGATCCTGCTAAAGCTGCTGCACACCCAGTTGCCTCGTCACTTAATAACATGCATCGCCAGATCAGGGTAAAAACTTGCTAATGAAGCACAGCACCATCAGGTTACTCGCTCTACAGTATTGTGAAAAGACACACACTGTTGGTATCAGGTGGCGTCTTTCTTGGCCTACAGGCACGTGCGGCTGATCCAGCCATGTTAGGGACTCGTCTCTGCTGTGCGTTCCCTTGATAAGGTTAATTAATTCAATTACATCGCACCTCTGTTGGATACCATTTAATGAGGAAGATTCTCCTCTCCTCTTTAGCGCCAGCGCTAAGTGAATTCTTTCTGATCTCACTCTCACATCCCCCAGAGCACTTTCACTCCCTCTTCACATAATCGTGCACGATTCTCATCCTGTGTACATAACCCACAACCTCAATATTCCCACACCAAAGACTTCTCTTACCAAAACCAAAATCTTATTTTATGTTGGGGAAAACGAATACATTTTAATCTTAGCTGTTGCTTTTTAATCTCTGTCTGCTCAAAACATTCCAGAACAGGACACTTTATTCTTGTAAAAGCGAGATTGTTCTTGTTTGAATCTGCTCCCAACACTGAGCCAGAGTGCAATTTTTTCTGCCGCAACGTTAAAGCTCCAGAGAACAGTGGAAGCAGGTGGTGCACAATAAAACGATACTATACTGTTGGCCTGAATGCGTTGGTATTCAAATGATTTCATTGGTGTGTGTGTGTGTGTGTGTGTGTGTGTGTGTGTGTGTGTGTGTGTGTGTGTGTGTGTGTGTGTGTGTGTGTGTGTGTGTGTGTGTGTGTGTGTGTGTGAGAGAGAGAAACACACAGATAAGGCATTAAAACCTGAACTGAGCCTGTGGCATTTCTGAATCCCTGCTTTTTATAGATGAGTCCAGCTCGGAGTCTAAAATCAAAACAACTGCAACTAAACCTGCCTAAATCTGTTGTGTTTTTAATGATTAAATTCTGAACTCCTTTTTAAGAGCCCGGAGTGCTTTTTGACCCAAATACTGTAGCCGTTTTTCTGTTTCTCTTATTTTGACCATTTCCAGACCTTTTTCCCAATGGTGGTACTGATGCAACACAGAAATAATGAGTGTTTTCAAGCTTGCTTGTATTATTATTATTCTTATTATTTTTTGCATCTTTTCCTTTCCTGTGGCCTTTTGTGTCTCTTCTCAGTAACACTCTCTCTCTCATCAGTGGGTCTGCAATGAACGTTGTGTATGGAGAGGAGGAGATGAAACGCTTCTTGGAGGAGGCCACTCAGGTGTCCCAGGTGAGATCAGCCTTCACTCTGTGCGTGTCTGTGCATGTGAGTAAGACGCCACCATTTATTGTGCAATCTTTTTCCTGCTTCTTTGCTGTCACCTGTTTTTTTCTGGTTAGCTTATCCAGCTGCTTTCAGTTAGCTCACGCTTCCAGAAGGCAGAGCTTTTGGCTGTCTCTTTTTCCTTAGACACCCAGGTGGCGAGAGGACCCCTGGCTCCTACCTGGGGTTAAAGCACCAATGCAAGGCTGCTAATGGAGTGTCATTGGTCTCTTACACCACAAAGAAATGGTGTCGTTTTTAAGTTTGTTCTGCATCCACCAGAGTTTGCTTTTCTTTTCTGCGCAATCTGAGAAATCTTCAAACAAACCAACAGATGAATGTAAACACAACTCTGGGCTGGGTTTCTAATTTATTAAAGATTTACTTGCAGTGAAAATATGTGGTAGAACTCACACTCAGCACGCTTGTCTTTATATGATACAGAGTTGTTTTTATTTGATCAACGCTTGCAAAATCTAAAATTATTTGCACACACCAAGCATACCAGACACTACAGCATCAGTAATCCTAATATTCATTTTGCTCAGGTTATGTTGAATTATAGATAGTTATAATTGCTGACTTAGGTTAGCTGTAGTGTGGTGCCATTTACTGTGCCTTGCATTTGTCTTCTGCGTGTTCCGGTGCCATTTTCTGGGTCTGTGTCCATATTTCTTTGCTACTTGTTCATTCTGTTCTCTATCTCTTTAAAGTTTCAGAATTTCATCGACTCATTTGTGTAATAAACTCTGTCCTCATCTAAAAACCGAACAGTTAAAGTTCAGGATTAGTTATTGCATCATTGATCTGTTGACAGAATTAAAAATCTGCTACTATTTGTCATCCAGGAGCACCCAGTGGTCATCACCAAGTTCATCCGTGGTGCCAGGGAGGTGGAGGTGGACGCCGTGGCAAAGGATGGCAGGGTGAGCCAAAACCCATGTGTTTATTATTTTTTTAAATAAAGTGTAAAATATGATGTCATACAAAGGCAAAATTGCTGCATTTTTTTATTTTTATGTTATTGTTATTCATCTCTAGTTTGGCATTTACCCAATCTTCAGATATTTTCCAGTGAAATGGCAGGCAGGGACAGATATTTAACACTGCAGATGAATAAAGTGGAAGTAATCTCATTCATTTTCTGTGGAAGGACATTCCAGCCTTGAGAGATCTGATCGGGAGAATAGAATACATTAAGGTGCAGGGAAGCGTTGATAGTAAATTAATTTTTCATTTCAGATTAGGTCAGCAGTTAGCCAGCCTTTTTTTTGTTAGTTTTTCCTAGTTTTATTTATTTATTTATTTTTTTAAAGACAAATGTGACAGACCTTGTAAGGTTATGTTGGCCATACACACTTTGTGCACACAGCACAAAGAATGTGGAAGTAAAAACAAAAAAGAGATAAAAAGGAGCAAAGAATGCAGAAAAGAGCATTTCAGTGGCATTTCAAGGACATAAATCAGATTAAACCTGGAAAATCAACTTTTACACAGCAATGGAAGTAAAGTTTATGAATGGAATTATCTAAAATGAAACACCAAATGTTCAGTTACTTTATTACAAGTTGATGAAATCTGCAGATTCCAAATAGTTTATCAAATGTCTCAACTTCTATAAGTTTAGAATTTATTTGAGGGTGTTTTTACACACACACACACACACACACACACACACACACACACACACACACACACACACACACACACACACACACACACACACACACACACACATATATATTCAAGATTTTCTGAAGTCACTTCATACCCTGCTGGTTTAACTTTCCAGAAGTGCTGTAACTTTATAATTGTTATCATTTTAAGCTGCAGTAGGCGACAGATCCTCCTTGGTAGTTATCCTGGACGTGCGGTCTGTTGTTCTTTTGTTCAGGCAGTGGGAGTCATTTCAAGGGTGTCAGTATGAACGTGGGCTCTCTGCTTGTATGGTGCATTTTCCCTCTCTACTTTCCCTCAGCACAGCCCCTCTATTATCTTCAGTATCACATTAACAAGCTGTCCATTCATTGAATACGAAACAGACCTCATTATTCCTGGCCCGTGTGTGTAAAAGTCAGATAATACGTATTAATTACAGGCTCTATCTGAAGAGTGCTAATGAATGTTGTGGTTTGCAGCAGTTTAAATCAGCTAATGACACGGCAGCTCATTTACAGACACACATGCACACACACGCGAAATCACACAGCTGCTTGCTGGTACAGATTTCCTTTCCTCTGGGTGAAATGTAGAGTTGTTTATGGTAAGTTTTATCTTCCATATCAACATACTTTTTTTCTGTGCTAATTCATGAACAAATATAGTCCATTTGTTCCTTTTTTTTCACAGTAAATGACTCAATTGACTCAATTCTTCCAAATGCACTCTTCAACACTCCCTCACGTTTGTTGACTCTGCATTTCTAAACACAAAATCGTGTGTGGAGGCCATCTGCCTCATGGTCTGGAAGATTCTGATCAGAGATGAGACCATGACTGAGGCTGCAGGAGCCGCACAGCCCGGAGGAGGGATTTCTGACGCTTATCTGCGCGCTCAGATCTGCATGCATAATTGGCCTGTGTCTGTCTAGGTTCTGGTCCACGCCATAACGGAGCATGTGGAAGATGCTGGGGTACATTCAGGGGATGCCACTTTGATTCTGCCAACTCAGACTATCAGCCAGGGGGCGCTAGAAAAGGTTAGTTCAGTAAACCTCAGCATTTATGTATGAACTGCAGTGAAATGTGCCGCTTTATGTTGCATTTCTTTTTTCTCCCTGTCATTAAGGTTAAGATTGCCGTCCGGAAAATTGCGCAGGCGTTTGAAATTTCGGGTCCCTTTAACACTCAGTTTCTGGTTAAAGGCAATGATGTCATGGTAGGTAATATTTCCTGAGGGTAGAGCTAAATGAGAGATGCAAATTTTCATACTTGGTGGCGTCAAAGGCAGTTCACCCCCAAGATGAAATCACCTTCAGATTCTAAATTACTGGAAACACACCTCTAACTGCAATGATTTCGTCTATGTTTTGATGAGTTTTGTGTGTCTTTTAACAGCAGTTTTGCATTTTAGGTGATTGAATGTAACTTGAGGGCATCTCGCTCCTTCCCATTTGTGTCCAAAACCATCGGTGTGGACTTCATCAGTGTGGCAACCAAAGTGATGGTGGGAGAACCTCTGGATGAAGCCTGTCTGCCCTCCCTGGAGAGGCCCATCATTCCCACTGACTTTGTTGGCATCAAGGTGAGAAATGTAGACTTCAAGTGTTTGTGCCCCTCTTTGATGGGATGCCTTGGAAGAAAACAACTATGAAATAAATCGAGTTGTTGAATTGGAAATATACATAACATGAACTCTTAAGAAGGGGTAGCATAAGGAAAAATATTACCATAAAATTGTTTTTTTCGTTCGTAATTATGGGACACTTAGTCATAATTACTTAATAAGGTCTGCATGTGAGGACAGACACGCTCCCCAGTAGGCTGCCTTTTCAAGTGATTTTTTTTTTTTTTGCAATGCAGTCATAATCACACATGGATAATTGTCATGGACTATCATGGTAAAATGTGAGAAAGGGCCAAGACTATTCTGAAATATATTTTCTAATTCCAAATAATTATCTCTACATTTTAGATTCAGTTTTTCTTCATTTTGTAGTTTTCATGGAGGCTTATTTTCATTGACAGTGAACAAAAACAATTGGTAGATGTGTGAAGAATGTTGTTCACTGTTTGTCAGGTACTCTCTGTTGGCTGAAACTCTTTTAAAATCAGACAGGTGAACACTCCACAGCATTTTGAACTCCAGCCTAATGAGCACCGTCAGCTTCCCTCTCATCCCGTCCCTCAGATATTTATCCAGCTCATGCCCTGTTTGGTCACATGTGAAGCCGCTCTGAATTACCCATTAACTGACACTCATCTTCGTCGAAACATGGCGTAATTCACAGCTGCTCGTTAAGTACCTCGCTTTAGGGCCCAGATGAGCAGGAGTTCAGCCCTTCTGCCCTTTGCGTGAGCCCTAATGCTTGTCTTTGACCGGCGGTTAGTCCGGAGTACTCTCAGAATGCCCCTCCGGATGTTTTATGGGAACCTTGTCGAGTCCAAATAAGTCTCAGGGCAACATAAGTGCTGCGTTGTCTCTTTGCACAGTGTTAAATGCTGCTCTGAGGGAGTTTCTGCTCACCCCTGGAATGGAAGATGAAATAATGGCTTCATAATGGCTGTTGTCAGGCTTTTTTGATCTACTGAAGGGTCTTTTCAAACAGCTCGTTATGTCACATATACAGCACGTTGCTTCGCACTGCACAGCCGTGGAAGTAGTGTCGCCTCGCTTCTTCATCTTGTCTTGAAAATCATCATATAAGATTATTGCTTCTCTAAAGTAACATCCTTCTGAAGTAACATCTTTCTGAAAGTAGTTTAACTAGAATCATACTGTCAAAAAATTACTATATGAATTAGTATATGAATTACTATAGAGTTGGGTTTTTTTTAAGCATTTTGGGGCTTGATTTCTCAATGTAGAAGAGAAAAATTAAGATCAACTTCTTTATCAGATCCAAGTTGTGTGAAAAAAATCACAGCTCACACTTTATATATGGATATGTATCTCAGATGGTTTAACTGTCTTCTATATATGAGTTTTAAAATCACTTAATTCCCAAAAGGTAATTAAATTCCAACATCCTCAACATCTTTGAATTTCTTTGTCTGATTGAACAGATACGCTTGAACAATTAATTCTTCTCTGAAGGTCCCCCTCGTGTATGATATCTTAATAGGTACTCCACGTTCTTCCTGTGCAGTTTCCATGGGATCACATAACAAACGGCTCCGCTCCTCTACCTCGGTGTGATGGTGGGGGAAAGCGACTTCTTTGTGAAATGGGCTATGAGGTTTACTCAGACTGACTGCGAGAGAGTTTATGTGTCAGCAGCTGTTCCAAAGCTGTTTTTTTTTCCCAAAGTAATTTCTCCCTCTAATTACAGCGGAGCTGTTGTAACAATGGTTGTAGTTCGGAAGCATTCGCGCAGGTATAATCCCCCATCCTCACCCCCTCCACGAAACTTTTCAATTTCCTATTCTTCATGGCAGTGAGGAATATTAATTGGAGCTCTGAATACTCCAGGCACTGAACTTAAAAGACTTCCAGAGTTTACTTGGCGTCGTGATACAGATGTTGTAGCGCCTGAGCAATATGGGCCTTACAGGAAATCTTTCCGGAACATACGACATTTGTTTCATAAAAGCATAGTTAATTCATCACCAACATGCTGAGCTACTTGAAACTGTTCCCCGTCATTGTGCCGATCATATACACCACCTGTTCTCATCCCCACCATCGTTCATCGCGACCTCCTGGGCAACAAGTCCCATTTTCTGCTTTCCTTCCAGCCTCCTTCTTTTCTTGCCTCTCTTTCACTCCCTCCTTCAAAGCCACAGCGGTTTCCTCCACTAACAAGTCCCCTTTGTGTCATTTTTGTCCCCTCAAATGCTGGAGAATAGCACTTGTGTTTATGAAACCAGAACCATAAAGTCAGAGGATCAGGTTTAACTCTGTTTGTTACTGGTCTCTGGTGCATATTTGTGATCTAAAAATATGAAATTCAAACATGGAGAGTCTGATCTTTTGAACAGGAGCAGGAAATCTGCCACAAACACGTTCACTAACGTCATGTGATTAAATTGTTATCAGTGTTGGAGCTGCTCCCAGCCAGCTAGGTTCTTGTTTGGTTCCAACCTTTCTGTGTAGTGTTTGCATGATCTCTCAATGGCCGCGTGGGTTTTCTCATGCACATCAGCTCGATTGCAGACAAACTTTAAATCTAATCTCCGCTAGCTACATTTTTGGTTTCATATCATGACCTGTTTTTTTTTCTTTTGCTGTTTATTTTCTTTTAAATCATTTTATTTTCCAAGAAGGCTCTTTTTTAAGGGGTGCAATATATACATACATAATTCATTTTACTCAGAAAATTAGTCATAATATAGATGTTAATTTCCATGTAGCTGTTAACGTCAACTCGTTCTACATGTGTGGCGCTTCCTGCCACAAACAAAAGTGACAGCGAGTGACGGTGTAATGTGGTAATGTCTTACTTTATTCATTCCCTTTTTGCTGTAGCTCAGCTGCTGCTGGAAGATAACATTGTTCGTGCTGCAGAGCTTCGAAACTCTTTCCTCTCTTAGCGGTGGGCGGTGGGTGTGGGCCAGGGAGACGTGGAACAGTTGTATGTGTGTCGCCGGGATGCCGCGGTTGCAAAGCTGCAGTTATTGTGAAAGTCACGAGTTTTGTTCACTGTGCACAAGGAAAATCCAACATTGTTGTTATTGGGTTTTTTAACTCTTTTAGGTACATGCTTTTTTTTTCTCATTTTCACAGGTTTTAACTGATTTTGTGTCCTGGCTGGATAAATAGTTTTAGATTTCTGTTATGTTTGTTTTGGTTATGCTGGTCTAGGTCAAAAGGGGAGCCGTTGCAGTATGAGAGCCCAGACCACTCTCCCCTCCATCCCTGCTGGGAGCTAATCATGGTGTTCCAGGGCTAGATGGGATCTCTGATCTATTTTCCTCTTTCTCCGCAGTTGTGTCTGCACTTTGTGGTTAGATATGTCGCAGTCTGATTATAAAGCACACACAGGCCCAAGTAGGAGGGAGGGAGTTACCGGAATACTACACATGCATTAGCAACATGCACGCACACGTGCAAGTGATCAGAACTTTGGAATTGGAAGTAGACCTTAGTTGTTTTGTGATGAAATTTTGAAGCTGAGTTGTGTTCCATGAATTCCCCGATGCTGCTGAAGTTGGTGTCTGAGTGATTCTGCTAATTCTCCACAACGCTCCATGTACTTGCTCTCTGACTCTGTGTGTAAAGCCTTGATAAGGGATCCCCAAGTGCTGGTCTTCAGTCCCTTTCCTCCCTGTCCATCCCTGGATTAGTATGCGAATGTTATGTTCGGCTGATGAGATAGCCCTCTTCAAGGATAAATCCCCCCCAGTGACCCTTGTCTGTGTGTTTGTGTGATTGTGCACGCACAGTAATGCCACAGCTCATTGTTCTCTTTTCAAGGTAATGATGGTCTGTGTTTCTGTCTTTATCAGCTCTGTCTTTCTATTTGCTCCTCATTTTCTTTTTAGTTTTACATTTTAAACATTCAAAGTCACTCCTTTCTTTGTCTCTGCTGTCTCTACTAGCTCAGTATTCCTTCCAATACCATTTAAAGCACTATAAACTCAAATAAGCCTGTAAATGAATACACAATTTTGAATATAATACAACCGCCTCAGAGTTGGTTCACCTGTTACCTTCTTCTGCAGCCCACTTTCCATCTCTAGGTGGCAGCAGTGTTGTGAAATCCCGAATGATTCCATCCTACTGGTCCCGTCGTGATGTATGCTGACCACAGCTGCCTGTGCTGTGCTTAGCATCGTATGTTGTGATGTCCTGTTGCACCAGACATGATAAAACCTGCTCTCTGTGTCCCTGCTTTCATCAGGCACCCATGTTCTCCTGGCCGCGCTTGAGGGAAGCAGACCCCGTGCTGCGCTGCGAGATGGCCTCCACTGGAGAAGTAGGTGCAGAGACGCACACTGCAGTTTTTGGGTGTAGTTTAGGGGAGCGTTCACAGCTCCTTGTGTGTGTTCTGTTCCAGGTAGCCTGTTTTGGACAGAATATTTATTCAGCCTTCCTGAAGGCGATGCTCTCCACAGGCTTTAAGCTGCCACAGAATGGCATCTTGATTGGGATTCAGGTAAGACCGCCGCCATCTGGAATACTACATGCCTCCTGCTTGGGTTTCCTTTCGCTGCCTCCAGGTTCTTCTGAACAGATGGCCCAGATCTTTTAGGTCTGCTGACTTCTTTCGAGTGCCCTGTATGTTTCCCACCCACTCCCACTGCGATTCCTGCACCTCTCCATAGATCTCAGACCACAGATCATAGAGCTTTTCAGAATAACAGCAGCAGGTTTCTTGTTAAAGCCTTGGCGATATCTTTTAAAAAGCATTTACACCCATAGAGAGTCCTAAATTGGGGGGAAAAAGTGTTAGGAGCGATGGAGGAATTTTAAGTAGATCTCATTATTGCTGCCCCAGACTCCCCAAAGACACACAAAGGTGTGAGTGAGAACTGAAATGGATCTGACTGCTCTGTAAAAACTGGGAGCTAAAGTAGACAAACATAGGACCAAACCTCACATCATTTAGCCGAGTTACATTTGCATGCTGGACTTGGAAAAATATTTTAGTTCTGCCTCAGGCAGTTCAAAAATGTCAGTAATCTCTAATCTTTTTTTTTTTTTTTTTTTTTTTTGGCTTCTCTCTTTGTGTCAGATTTTCCTTTATTATAAGTGTGATTTCTCAGGAATCCCCTGAAGAAAATGTTCAGGTTTAGCACAGATATTTGATACAGATAGAAATCCAGGCTTTGTCAGCTTCACACTGACATCAAACTTTAATCTGTTCTTTTACAGTTCCAACCAGATCTTTACCCGCTCAGATTTGGGATTCTTCTATTGAAAGTCCTCTTTTCCTCTTGAGAAACTTGAATTAGGGGCAATGGCATTATTCAGTGGAAGGACAGGGAACTGTGACAGTTGCTGCATACATGCTGCATCTGGTTTATGGGCCCCATAACTCATAAATTTACAGAATTCCACCCAGGCTGTGCTGTTTGCACAGACCTTCTGTGCTGTGAACATGCAAAGTTCAGAATTTAGTTGCAGCTCCGTGTAATTAGGAAATGCTGTAGCCTGCTTTTTAACACACTCACTGGTTGTGGTTACACTGCATTCATGAACTCCGTCTGTACTGAAGAGCTCTAATTTAGGAGCAAAGATGTTTTACATTAATACAGTGACAGAGGTTTACGGTTTCATCTCCAAAGTTTGTCTGCAACAGAGAGCAAATTTTCTCTTGATAACCCTGAATTTCTTTATTCATTTCCTTGCTTCCCTTACCACCATCTCAGCATTCATTCCGGCCCAATTTCCTGGCCACAGCCCACCAGTTAAATGAGGAAGGATTCAAGGTGAGCAGCGACTCATCTTTTTTTTTTCTTTCCTTTTTTTAACCTTTTAAGGTTAGCATAAACCCCTCTATTTCATGACGGTACTCTTCTGCAGCTCTATGCCACTGAGGCGACATCTGCCTGGCTAAGTGCAAATGACGTGCCTGCCACTCCTGTTGCCTGGCCCTCTCAGAAGGAAGGACACACCAGTTTGCCCAGTATCAAGAGGTCTGGAAATATCACTTTCAACACCCTCTTTGATTTATTTCTTTTGGCAGATACTTTAACCAGGAGGACAGCTCTAGCCAAGTCGATGCCCTATCATTCACGAGGCATGAGAATTACAACTGGAATACATTTTTCAAAATGTTTAATCAAATGCAGCCTTGAGATCTGAGGGCATAGCCGCTGCATTATCTCTGTTATATAGAGCCGGATCAAAGATGGAGCCCACTCATGAGGCCAGCATTGTGCTTTAGTCAGAAATAGGGCAGTAGCATATCAACGGTGGTGCCCAGGGGGGGACCTGAAGCACTCAGGGGCACAGAGGCTTTTATGTACCTGTAACACTTCCCTTCTACGCAGCACAAGTGTAGCTATCAGGTAATGAGTCCATAAATAAGTAATGATCCTGCTAACATGATGTATTAGCTGGGAAAAAAGGGTGTCAAAAGAATTTGATAAACACACACACACGCGCGCGCGAGTCACAGAAGGACGTCTGGCATCAGCTGCCTGAGGTGCTGGGGCCCACTTTCTCGAGAAGAGCTTAATTTTGTTGTCTGTCCTCAATGTTTTGTAGTAGAATTTAGCAATTATTCACATTTCTGTGCAAGTGCAATCCAACAACAAACACCTTCCATCTTTATACATTTAGGTAGTGTTGATATATTTTTTCTGTGATGCTAAATTATGTCTCATTCCTAAAATCTGGATGAGCTGCTTTTACTCTTGAGTTAGAAAATAACCTGGTTACATTTATTTTGAAGGCGACACTGCTGGTAACTGAGCAAGCTGATCTCCTTTTTGGCGTTCCAGGCTGATCAACGAGGGTCATATTGACCTGGTCGTCAACTTACCCAATAACAACACCCGCCACCTGAAGGATAACTTTGTCATCCGCAGACTGGCTATCGATCACGGTGTCCCGCTAATCACCAATTACCAGGTTGGTGGACATCAGAGCACCAGTGTGATGGGCCCAATGTTCCAACAGTGGGTTTAATATTAATGCACCTCTTCCCTCTCTCATATCAGGTGGTGAAGTTGTTTGCAGAAGCCATTCGTCACACGGGGGAGCTGGATACCACCAGCCTGTTCCACTACCGGCAAAAAAACAACCAACAAACGTCTAATCTAAATATATAAGGTCTTCCCCTTTTTGAAAACAGGGGGTTTCAGAGTAGATTTCTATTATATGTACATTAATTTGCATATAAAGTGAAAAAAAGGATGAACTTTTATATTTGCATAAACTTTTGGTAAATTCCAAAGGGCATTTTTGCTGCTCAGCTGTGTAATAGTAATAAGTAGTTTGACCTTTCAGGCTGGGAACACACCAGATGATCTTCAAATCTACACTCATTTTTAAAAAAGTAAAAGACATTAGACATAAAGATGATTTCAGCCACGTTTAACTCTAAGTCGCCCGAACACGCACGCTGGATGACTCGGTCAGACTGAGACCTCAGGTGTGTGGTCTCGGTCAGACTGAGACCTCAGGTGTGTGGTCTCGGTCAGACTGAGACCTCAGGTGTGTGGTCTCGGTCAGACTGAGACCTCAGGTGTGTGGTCTCGGTCAGACTCCACACACCTGAGGGCTGCGGCTGTGGCTGGTCGCGGGCGTCTCCGCTAAACTTGTGTGATCAAACGTAACCTCAGAAGAGCTGGGTTGGCAAGTACTTGTTATTTTTAGCAGGAATTTGCCAGAAATTCTAATTGGTAACGTTAAATGTTAGGGATTACATTGTCTGACCTTCAGTTGAAAAAAGGAGCCATTTAAATCACTTTCCAATGCTCTGCTTTGAGATAATGCAAAGTTAGAAAATAGGCGCTTCCTGTCAGTAAGTGTCTGAGTTAAATTGTCATAATAACAGGGTTCTTTTCGCTTTGTGGGGACTTCGACGGTTCTTTTGTTGCTTGAGCTGGATGCAAAATCGGGTAACTTCCTGCTCTGCGTTGCTTGCTGTCATTGGCTGTGTCGGTTTGATGCAGGCAGACATGAAAAATCCAGATATCGAACGCGTTTGATATTTACGATCCAATCTCCTGTTGCCTGGACCCGCTCCTGCCCATCAAAGTAATCGTGTTTTCCCACTGCACCCTTGAGGTCGAGGGTTAGACACATTCGACCACCAAGGACGGACTCTAGTGGCTCTCCTGCTGACTGTCTGGGAGCAAATCAAGTTCAGGTTCAGCCAAAAATCCTCTGGCGTGTCCCCAGCTTTATGTAATGCAAGTCTTCAACATTGACTGATTTAAAGATGGCAAACGTTCAAGCAGGTGTCATTAATGACACGTGCACTGCAACGTATATATATATATATATATATGGACTGCTGTCATTGAATTAAGGATTATGTAACAGTAGCTTTGTTTACACATGTAAGGATCGAAAACTTCATTGAAACAACAGTGTAACTGCACATCAATGAAAGAAACCAGTCATCTCACATTAGGTCTCTGTGTCTTCTTTTTGAATGTATGTGAGGGCCGCTTTTGCCTCTAAGCAGGCCAAATTATCCGCCTGCCGCCTCAATACTGAGTTATTTTGTGCAGCAACTAACTTTGCTGGAGTGAGAATGTGGGAAAAAAAATACTGAATCCAGCAGTTTCTTTTTAAGTCACTTCCTGTTTGGTTTTGGTAGTCAGTCGCAGTGTCCTGCCACTGGTCCTGCCACTGGTCCTGCCACTGGTCCTGCCACTGGTCCTGCCACTGGTCCTGCCACTGGTCCTGCCACTGGTCCTGCCACTGGTCCCGCCTGCGTGACTGCTGATCCTGCGTGAGCCTGCCTGAGCCTCTGTGAGTGCCCTAGTGCTCCTATCGTCTCTCGTGTTTTTTCTCTTCTTTCTATGGCGACTCTTGTGTAATAGCTGTAGTTAATCTATTTTAGACTTGTCCTTATTCAATTAGTGTCCCTCAAACCCATCAAAACTAACTTGTAGGAACTTTGAAAAACATCCATGCAAACTTAAAACAGCACAGGTATATATATATA
>BJFM01005030.1:0-20262 GCA_016586285.1 Arothron firmamentum | reverse complement strand
GGGGGATGAGGAGGAGGGGGAGGAGGAGGGGGGGAGGAGGAGGAGGAGGAGGATGAGGAGGAGGGGGGGGGAGGAGGGGGGGAGGCCAGGGTTAGGCTGGTGGTTCCAAGCAAACGATCAGATGAGGGGAGGAGTGATGGAGGTGAGCAGAGGACAGCAGCCAGGTCTGGAGCCTGAAGGAGGTCGTCTTCAAACTGATCTGGGAGCAGCTGCTCCTGCTGGCTGCTGGCTCTGCAGGCAGGAGGCTGCTGCCCTCGGGTCAGGGGGAGCTGCTCACGTACCCCATCGGCTTCACGCCGCTGCTGCCGTAGTTGGCCGGCGTGGCCGCCATCTTGGTGAAGGCTCTGAAAATGCAAAAGCATCCGTGAGGCTGGACGCCGCAGGGACCAGTGGAAGCAGCCGTTGCCATGGAAACCACACTCACTTCCACTGCTTGATGTAGTTGAGAGGTGAAAGGTCGCAGCCTGCGTCCAACAGAACCTTCTTATACTGCTCCAGGTCCGACTGAAAGACAGAAAAAGAACTCAGACTCCACCCTTTCCTGTTTCTGAGGCCACGCCCCCTACGGCCTGCCCCGCCCTCCCTCAACCTGAACACCGGAGCCCCCACGTCCACCTGGAGAACGGGTCAGGACTGCACAGCCTGCTGCTGCGGCCGGCTGGTTCCTGCAGCCTGGGGGCGGGGCCCAGAGGCTCACCTGCAGGCGGCGCCCAGGTGAGCTGTCGGGCAGAAGCAGCACCCACCGTCACAGACAGGCGTTAACCGACTGAAGAAGATCCAGCTGTGCTCCCCGCAGTCAGAGATTCTCCAGGTCCAGGTGGGTCCGTCGGTGGGTGTTTCAGGGCTGTTCCTGCCTCCTCCTGCAGCTTCTCGCTCGGCCCCGCCCAGCTCGCGCTGCTCTGCCTGGTTGCGTTAGCGAGGCTGAAGCGGCGTGACTGTTTCTGCAGGAGCAGCAGCAGCTGGAGGTCTGCATCTCCACCTCACCAGACTGACGGAGCTCCGGGCCATCCTTGTTCTGAGTTCAGCGGGGGAGACCATCTCCCTGTTCCACCACTGGAACCACACCAGGAACCTTTGCACCACAGCAGACACTGTGGATCTGAGGTTCCAGGAGGTTCTGAACTAAAAGCTGAACCATGAGAGGTGGCCTGAGGGGACACCTCCTGGATCAGCTCCTGGACCATCTCCTGGAGGAGCAGAGCAGTGGGGGGGGGGGGGTTCTACCTCATGGTAGACCATCAGAAAGCCTGATCTGGACGGTGGAACCACGTCAGCGAGCAAGCACTCTTTGTTTATATGGGGGTGGCGTTCCAGACGCAAGCTGCCAGAAGATCCTGGCAGGGTCTGGTAGGACTCGCTCTTCTTCAAAAGATGAACAAAGAACAACAGCTCCTGGAGGCCCAGGCTGCGCTGTTGCCATAACAACTCGTCAAGCATGAAGACAGACGGGAACCGTCCCAAAAGCAGCGCTGTGGAAAGCTCACGCCTTCATCGAGAGGAACCAAAACAAGATCTTCAACGTGGAAAAACACACTGATGGTGACAAAAAAAACCCAAAAAAGACCGGTGGACTTTATTCTTAACTGTGAAAAGATTCCGGAGTGCAGCCGAGTGTGATGGTTGGGTTTTAGGATCAGGCTCTTCTGGGTCTGGACCATCACTGCTGGACCTCAGAAAAGAGCGAGAACACGCGCAGAAGAACCAGCTACAGCCACTCACCTGCTGGCCAGCGAGTGTGTTCAAGGGCTCGAGTGTAGGGTGAACGCTTGGGGATAACGTGCATGTGTGTGTGTGTGTGTGTGTGTGTGTGTGTGTGTTACCTCAGATGGAACCTGCTGAGAGGTGATGTAGTAGATGAGGAAGAGTCTCATTTTGTCTTCTGCAGTTCCAGCTGAACGCAAACGCACCACAAGTCAGTGTCAGTTGAACCGCCCCGTGCATGCATGTTTGTGTGTGTGTGTGTGTGTGTGTGTGTGTGTGTGCACCCGCGTACCATCTGGGTCACTGATGATGTCCAGCAGGGATTTATCTAAAGTCAACTTGCTCATCAGTTTTTCTTCATATTCAAAGTAAACATCCAGCTTCCGACTCTGAGGACAGAAACCACATTAGCATCGAGTTAGCATCGAGTTAGCATCGAGTTAGCATCGAGTTAGCAGCGAGTTAGCAGCGAGTCAGCAGCGAGTTAGCATCGAAGCTTTATTCAACAGTTCCCATGGAGACCTCAGTGAAACGTTCCAGACCCCACAGGCCCGTGTCTGGTGCTCTGGCGTCAGCATCCTACCTTGATGTGGTCGAGCACGGCCGTGGCCACGTTGGTGTGAAGGTCAATCAGCCTCTTCTTCTCCAGCAGCTCAGGCAGCGAACTACAGCAGAGCAGCACCGTTACCTCACGGTGGGCGGAGCCACAGGTGCGACGGCGACTTTACTACCTGACTGCAGACGTGAGCTTGGCCGTGTTGTCTGACAACATGCTGATGGCTCCTTCATCTTCCCCCTCCAACCCCTGCACACACACACACACACACACACACACACACACACACACACAGAGCTCAGCAGAATGGTGGCGTAAGCCTGGGTCTCAGCGGTTTCAGGTGTGTCTCACAGCCGTGTCCCCTGGACCCCGACACCTCGTGCGTCCTACCATGATGCTCTTGAGCCGCTTGACCTCGTCCTCCTGGGCTCTGTACGTGTCCAGCTCCTCCTGGACCGACTCGGCCACCTCAGGAAACGGGCTGCGAAGAGCGAGACGGTCAGCGTTCGTCTGTCACGAAGCACACCTGCTGTTCCACCTGGTCACATGGTCCAACATCTGCCAGAGGAGCCCGGAGCAGCACCGGCCGGGCCCGTCCAGGCGGCTCCACCCACCTGCCTTTGTGCTTCTGCCAGAACTTGTCAGCAGCAGTCAGGTCATAGGTCTTCCTGTTCTTCTTCTTTGGTCTGGCGCCCGCAGGAGATGGCTCCGCCCCTGCCCCCTCCTCGATGGCCACCCTGTTGAGCTGGAAGTCCTGGTGGAGCAAACACAGCAGTGACCTGCTCCACCTGCTGCCAGCTGATCCGAGACGGCTGGCTCCACCTGTCAGAGCCCTGAAAGTGAAGCCGCTCCGCTCCCACAACAGCAGAGACCTCCGTGCTGCGGGAGGTCTGCTGGTGCCCCACGTGTGTGTGTGTGTGTGTGTGTGTGTGTGTGTGTGTGTGTGTGTGTGTGTGTGTGTGTGTGTGTGTGTGTGTAATGACGGTGTTCTTCTGGACTCGACTGCTCTGTCAGATATAAATCTCTGATTACATAAAACCTCCACAATAGCAGCTGGGGTTTTCAGGGGTTCAGCCTTTGGCCTCTGAGCAGGTGTGAAGGTTGTTGGTTCCACTGACTCACCAGGACGTCGTGGATCAGCGCCTGATAGGTCCAGGTGTGGTGGAGGGGCGTGGCCATGTCTATGTTTCGATCCACCAGGACAAACAGAGGCCGATGAAAACTGGACAGAAGGAAAAGGACAATCAGACGCGGAGGACAGGAGGCGTGGCCTCAGGTGTGGGGTCAGCAGGACCCGCCAGGTGTGTTCAGGTGTCCGGTCTCACAGCCGACTTCCTCCAGAACTGAGTGATTATGGGACCGGCTCTGACCTGAACTGCCCGGACGCCATGTTGTCTCCAGTGAAGAGGCTGTTTCTGGCGTCCCGCAGGTTCTCCCGCAGCTTCTTGTCCAACTTCTGCAAGAGGAAACGACACAGTTCCATCCTGAACCGCTGCTCCCGGACCATCACAGAACCAACCTCAACTGCCAATCTGACACATTCAGTCAACAAAGAGACTTTAAACGTTCTTCAAAGAGGGAAATTCCACCAACAATCAAACCGAAACCTGATTATCTGAAGAAAGTAGAAGATACCGCCTCTAAAATCAAAGGTGGCGCTAGCAGGTAGCATTAACTCACCACGGCGACCATCTCTGCAGCGTTTCCACGGGGACAGCGGATGATCGGCACCGTACCTGATCAACAACACAAAGAACAAAGAAACACACATCAGCCTCAGACACCAACACACAGCGGCCAGGCTTCAGCCGCACCGCTGCAGAACACCCCCACCTAGTGGGCGCGCAGAGAAGTGCAGGGAGAAGAGCGGCAGTGGCTTCTGTTACTGATGAAAACACCAGCCAGGCTTCCTGTCTGACCCCCGGTGTGTCCCTGAAGGCACCACGGACTCAGCCAGCTCAGACTCACCGGTGTGTCCCTGAAGGCACCACGGACTCAGACTCACCCAGAGTGACAAAGAAGCAGAACAGACTGTCCACAATGGTGTCCATGATGGCCTCCATGTCTGTGTCCTGCAGGTCTGCTCTGTTGATGGCTGCAGGGAGACACGGGTGAGACAGGCAGGGGTGAGACGATGTTCTTTACCAGCTGTCTTCTTCTGTGGTGTTTACACAAGATGACCAGTTACCTTGATAAGATATGAGATCCTTGTTTTGATGACAGAGGACGAACATATCATCTTCAAGAGTGATGAAGTTTAGGTACTGATCGTACACCTGAGGAGACACACAGACACACACAGACACACTCAGTCCATTCCGTAGTGTGTCTTTGGTCAGGTTGTAGAGGGTTCAGCGTAACCATGGTAACCTTGGTGACTTGAGTGACGGCGTTAGCAGCTAATGCGGCGCTGGCGATGTCTTCAAGTTTACTCCTACTGATGGCAGAGATGAAGTTCAGGTAGTAGGACTCATAGAGCTGGTTTCTCAGGTCCTAAACACACACACACACACACACACACACACACACACACACACACACACAGAAGAGGAATATTGTTTAAAAATATGTTTAGGTTTCACAAAAGCTTCCTAAAATGTTGTGTGTGCGTGCGTGTGTGTGTGTGTGTGTGTGTGTGTACCTGACATATCCTCTCAATGTTTGCTTCTGTGGGCATGACAAAGTAGATTGCTGGAACATCTGGGATTGGATCTCTGTCTGAATGAAGCAGACTAAAACACACACACACACACACACACACACACACACACACCAGGACTTCCGTGAGCCAGACTCATAAACCGCAGGACGCAGCTTAGCTGTGTGGTGCGTCCAGCGCGTCTCACAGGTGGAGCGTGATGCCCATGTCCCTCAGCTCTTTGACGGACAGCAGAGGGGAGATGATGTCCTGTCCAAACCTGTCGTACACCAGCACCTGGGGACACACGCACGGCTCAGAATGAAACCTGGGGACATGGTGATGACAGAATCTGGCCTGAGGTCTGGCCTGTTACCTTCCACACCGGCTCCACTGCTGTGTTCTTCAGAGGAGGAGCATTAAAGTTCAGCATTCGCTTCAAGGCCACTGCAGAAACACATCCACCTCCACGTTACAGCTCCATCTAGTAGCACCACATAATCTGTCCAGATAATGACTGCCGCCACAGTCAGTAAACCTAAATGAAGCCTTAATTTAGTCTCTTTCAGATCCTCTGTGATTTAAGCAAGACTCTGCGTTTTTGTTAAACTTTATGAACTGTAACTCATTTCCAAAGTTAGCAGTTAGCTAAGAGCCAGCGGAGCTAGCCTTAGCTTTGGCTAACGATGTCCCGGGTTCATGAGCTCCTGTGCACTTCCAGAGACCTTCAACCTTCCGTCTGCCTGCCACAACTGCGTGGTTTGAAATACAAGTTTCTGGAACGTAACCGGAACATCGATTATTAGTTAACGCAGCTGCTAGTTGGGGGGAAAGAGCGGTTAGTGAGCTGGTTAGAAAGAGGCCAGTCCTTGATTAATCCACTCCCGCAGACCGAGACTCGTTAAACAGCTTCGCAATCTGTTAAAATCACAACGTAACGCTGAAAATCCAAACTAATGAAGGCAAAAATCACCTGTCTGTCGCTCCCGGATGGACGCCGCCATGTTGGATGTTGTTGACGGTGACGGAGGGGCTGATGACGTGGCAGCCCGGTGCTCCACAGAGGCGAGAAGCGACAGAGGTCTCACTCTGCTGAAGTTTGCAGACACCGCCTGTTGGACCTGCACAGGCGGACTGCACAGAACACCGGGTCAAGCCAGCGGGTTTTTATGTTTGTCACAACTCTGATGTTGGCAGGAGGAGGCAAGAGATGGCCTGGTGGAGTGAGGTGGTGTGCAAATAGTCAAGTAGAAAAAAAAGGGTGTGTGAAAGCTCTTTGTCCTTGAAGATCCCTTGAAGAGCCACGCAGGTCCTTAGATTGTCAGGTCAGTTATTCCAAAACTCATAAATGAAAATGAAAATAAAGTTGAAAGTAGCTAATTGTATCTTTTTTTTAAGAAAAGAGAAAAAGTACTTTTGTTTTACTGGGTAGAGTTTGAGGAATCTTTAACAAGTCCACAGGGGGGAGGATGTTAGCCAGGCTGACCTCTGACCCCTCCTTCTGCGAAGGTCGCAAAGATATATGTAGCAGACGTGAAGGTTTTTACTCACCTTGGCTGATATCTGCCAGAAAATGTTCAGAGTATGAGACAAAAAAACAACAACAGCAAAGTGGTTCTTTCCTGCATTTATACTCGACCAACAAAGATCTAAAGAAATAAGCAGCAAACATAGAAAAGAACAACAGGATAAATAACAAGAGCACAACACAGTGATAAATGTTGGTGATACATTTAGCTCTAGAAGAAAAGAGACAAATAAAACATAATTTCTAAGAAATATGAAAGAACAGAAAAAAAACCTCTATAAAAACAGGCATGAAGAAGAGAAGCAGCTTCACAACGAGCTAAAAACCAGCACCAACAGGCCACAAGCATCCACTCTTCTGCTGTGGGCTTCACATTTTTTGTCTTCATTGCTAGTTAGTGTTTGAGTCCACGATCATTAATGCAGTAACCAGCAGGGGCATTCAGACGTCCTCAGAAATGGGCTGTTTCCCAGGACCAGAACCAGACAGAAAGGTGTGGGTGGAGTCACCAGCTGCTCCTCTACTTCTCTGAGGGGAGGAGGCGGCTGACCGCCTGCTCCATGGAGCCTTTGAAGGCCTGGTAGGAGGAGGTGACCGGCAGGAGGAGGCGTCTGGAGCCCAGCTCCCTCTGAGGAGGAAGTCCCTCATCCATCCACGTCTCTCCGCCTCCGCCCTCCTGCTCTCGTCCCAGCTGGGAGGAGGCGACCGGATGAAGGAAGGAGATGCTGGGAGGGGGGAGGAAGCCGCTGGCGGGAGGCTCTCGGGCTCCTGTGGCAAAGTGGAGGAGGCCCTGCAGGGAGACGGAACTCCGTCCAGCTGAGGAAGTGAGGAAGGTTGAAGGTTAGATCTGTTTTCAGCTCAGTGGAAACCAAGCCAGGCGGCAACGAAGAGTCAGAGCCAGAGGACAGCTGGCTCTCCAGCCCTGATGGCAGGAACTTTACAGGAACCCTTCCTCTCACGTGGCCCTCTGGACGGTCGCGGGCTCGGACCCTCGGAGACGTCACGAGTTTCTATCGAGTTTCCCGGTGTCACATGACGTCGCCCGGCCCAAAGCAACAGTCAGAAAGAAAACAACAAGGAGGCAAAGATGGAAGGAGCTGATGGAGGTTAAGTTACCTTCACACTCCAGCAGGAAGTGCCTCCAGAAGCTGATGATGGGCATCTCCTCGTTCAGCCGCTCCTGGTCCTCAGAGAAGTTCACGCTGAAGAGCCGACTGACCGTCTGGGCCGTCAGCGGAGCCGACGCCCGACAGAAGACGCTGAAGAAGGTGGATGGAAAGAGCTGGACCTGCAGCAGGAGGGACGCTGTGAAACCTCCCCGTGATTCCAACGTCTGGGTCAGAGTCAGAGTCACCTCACTCACCTGATGGAAGACGCCCAGGGTCCGGAGCCCCTCCCGGAACCTGCAGGAGGTCACACAAGCATGAGAGGCAGCCGGACGCAGCTCCGACCACGCTAAGCATCACTACTACCTCTGCAGCGGCAGCTGCATCCTGGTGAGCAGACTGAAGCTGACCAGATCCTCCACCAGCGCCTCCTTCTCCTCCAGGCTGCTGACGGAGCTGCAGCCAGCCAGCTGCAGGTAGGCCCCACACGCTGCCGTGGCAGCCGCCAGCTCCTCCAGCGACTCCGCCTTCGCCACCTGTGAACCAGCAGGTCATCCATCCGTCCTGCACGGCTGCACGTGGCAGGAAGTGTGCCTCTCACCTGGTTGACCCGACAGGTGAAGTATGTGTTGGGGGTCATGTGACCTACAGCCAGTGGCTGGTTGGGAGGGTGGTTGAAGAGACACTGATAGAGAGCAGGAGAGAAGAAGCGGATGGGAGGACCCCTGTGGACCAGGCAGAGCGCCAACAGGCAGCCCACGTCATAGTACAGGTCGTCACGCAGAGCTGTGCACGCACGCACGCACGCACACACACACACACACACACACACAGGAAGAGGAGAGAGTACTTTTTGTTAGTTTTTTATCAATAACAGTGAAAAAGAATCACAGTATTAATCCAGAATTTGTACCTCGGGAATCCAGAGCCAGGTTCTTGGACCCGTCTGGACCCTCAAACAGCTCAGAATCCTGGATCTGCTGCATCAGCAGCTTCAGGAAGTGTTGCCTGGCTGCCTCGCCGCCCAGGTGGCTGCTGGGAAACGACGTTTGCTGGACGTCTTTGAAGCTGAGCAGAGACGCAACCATCAGTCCAGCTGGCAGACGCAGCCTTTGGTGAGCAAAGCTAGACAAGCTCACCTGACAGTCAGGGTGTGGGCGGGGTCAAAATCACTCCTTCGTACAAGCTCCAGCCCTGCGGCCAGAGCCTGGACCCCGCCCACCTCCACCTGCATGCTGGGGGGGCGGAGTTGACGGGCCAAAACCTTCAGAATGTCCTCAGAAGTCTGCGAAGCCGCAGCCAAGGCTGGTCTGAGGGGGAGGCAGGAGTTTCTGTGGTCAGCGCCCCCTGGTGGTAGCGGTGGAGCACACCGACTCCTCTTTCTCTCAGGTGTTTACCTCTTGGAGCTGATGTGTGGAGGGATGGACAGGTGACGCTTGGACAGCAGGCTTCTCCTCTGACTCGCCTGAGGAGTTGCGACCAGGGAGGCTAGAGGAGACCACAGAACAGCTGATTTAGGACCCCTGCAAATGGTTAAAATCACCCAGAACCAGACCGACAGTGCTGACGCTGACTGGCTGAAGTTCATGGAGCAACTCATGAACCTCTGCAAATGTGAGCTCAGCACTGCCGGGGGAGGGGCGGGGGGTTGACCAGACCTTTGCCGTCTGTGGCTCGTGTGCAGTCAGAGCAGGCCCAGGCTCTGGCCCCAGCCCTCAGCCTCGAACATTTCCTGTGCGTTCCCCTGGAGCCACAAAGCCGGCAACGAATCACCTCAAACGGGCTTAAACAGACAAACAAGCAGCAAATCAGATGCCTGCTTTCTCGCCCCCCCCCTCCCTGTCTGTACCCAGTCTTAGCAGAGTGAGCGCGCCCGTCGCTGCACAGGCATTCGTCAGCGTCGCAGCGTCTGTAAACCTCCAGAAGGTCAGAGTAGGCATCCGCCTCCAACTCCCAGGATGCATCTCTGGAAAGAAAAAGACGGTCAGATGTTGTGCTGCTGCTCCAGAGGTTTTCTGGCTCTGGTGTGGATGTGACACCTCTCTGGGATGAAAATGCCCATCCGGAGCATCTCCGCCTGGAAGCTCTCCTTGTTGTTGCACAGAGTACATCTGAAGAAGAAGAGGCCGGCGCTGTGGGCCTGATGCTGGCAGAAACATTCATTACAGAGATTTATCCACATGGCAAATCCAAGAACACATTCAAAGGAAAAAAACATCCGAATTCAAAAGCTTTAAGGGTCAAAACGAAGATTCAGTGGAAAGAAAATGTGATTCCAGATTTGGGTGAGTTGAATCATTTAAACATGCGTTTGGTGATGACGAGTCAGAAATTGTGATCGTTTTCCAGCAGCCAGGCTGTTGGACTCTTTCACACAGGTTGTGCACCTGCACGCAGTCACGGTGGAACCAGCTGCCGTGACAGCACGGACATTTGAGGAGGTGGTAGCCGAGGACGGGCTGGATGGCGTCCAGGCAGATGGAGCAGGACTGAGGCAGACTGAGCTCTGAGCCCACGGACAGAGTCTGAGCTGGACAGTGATCTGGACAATAGGACCTGCAAACAGCAAACACGGCTCCTCTGACCATCCCATCTCTGTGACCGACACGTTTAATGTGGAGGAAGATTAAAGCGGCGTGGAAACAGAAAAGCAGCCCTCCGACATGCAGCGCGACTCACGGGAAGAGTCCAGTGAACTGAGAGATGAACTGCATCTTCCTGCTGCAGGGGAAGTGGACCATCTTTCTGCAGCTCTTGATGTTGCAGCCAACACTCGCACCCTTCATCTTGCACATACAGCAGGTCTGAAAGCCAGAGGTCACCACATCTGTATGCAGGGAGCAACAACAGCAGCTTCCTAAAAAGAGAGATGCCTGACCAGCCGAGCCGACCGGCGAATTTCCTGCTTGATGTCGTCCACCAGGAAGCCAAAGACGCCTTCGTTCTCTTCACCTCGCTGATAAACGCCGCAGGACGTTAACTGCAACACAAGCGCTGACATCTCAGCAAACATGACCAACAGACCGCTGCATTACAGCTACAACCTGCACACGCTGGTGATGTCAGCAGCACACAAACACTAACTCACCAGACAAAAGTAGTGGACGGAGAAGCCGTGTTCTCTGAGCACCACTTTATCCCCAAACACTGCTGGATCATCGTCACTGAGCCGGCAGAGTGCACATACTGGACACACACACACACACACACACACACACACACACACACACACACACACACACACACACACACACACACACACACACACACACACACACACACACACACACTCTAATAAAATGCATTCCAGCTTCATTCTTGTTTCTTCTATTTAATGATTCTCACACACGGTTTCTCATTGCTGATGGTTTTTGTGATGTTTCCTGATGTGACTTAAACACTCACACTCCTCTGAGCGGCTGTGAGCGCCACCAGCCTGCTGCCTCTTCTTCTTCATGCTGCTGCGACGTGACTCCGCAGGAATGAAATGGTCAGAGATGCTCTAGAAAACAGCCCAGACGCGTAAGGACACAGCCAAGTCACAACAGCTATCGTTACTTAATTTCCCTCTGGGATTAATCTGTTTGTCCTTGATGTCTCAGTTAATGCAGAAAACAATTACCGGTAGTTGACTGATGCATGAATCAAGAGTGACACTGGTAGGATTTGTATATGATCACATCAGGGCTGCTGGCACTGGAATTCCAGTAAAGTCAGAATTCACAACTCTGTCTAAGACTTCTACAAGATATTATTCCATTTATAAGGAGGACAATGAGGTTTTTATGTTTAGGATTTAGTGAATCCGTGCAGGTTTTGAGGGCTGTCTGTCATTCTGTGGATAATCTGGATGCAAAATCAGAATATAATATAACCCAAAAGGCTGCTCATAACAACTTCCTAAAAAAAAAAAATCACTGGAGGGATTTTGAACAAAGAGGATAAACAGATGCACAACGAGGCAATGATGATCCAAATAAAATGCCTGAAAAATCTATAGCAACTATCGACATGGGCAAAAGTTGAAAGTGCTGCAACAAAAAAAGGTTAAGTTGCAAAAATGGAGCTCAAGAATATAACTGAATAAAAGGAGCCAAATGAGAAACAATAAAACGATGCAAAGAAAATGTCTATTAAAAGACACCGTGAACAAAAATAAAGAACCACGTTGATGAAACTGGATAAAACACAAAGCAGAGCAAACAGACGGTGGAATAAAAACATCAACTTATAAGAAAAGCAAAGGTTTAAAGATGAAACCATACCAGTAAAACGTTAAACACTTAAACCGAACCTGACCTTTCATTCAAGCCGAACATTCACTCAGAACCATGTTTGTTTGGCTCCAGCTTTCTTCTTCGTCTCTTTATTTGTTGTCGTCCAGTTTAAATTTCCCTCTTTGAAAGACAAAGGAGCCATTTCCGCTTCCGGTTGATCTCCGTCTTCTTCTTTGGTCTTCTCGAGCCAGGCGCCATCTATGGCTAGTTTATGGTCCGTCTTCTGTGTAATTCGACGTTTAAACGTATTTTAAATAAACACATTTTACTTCGTACTTTGTTATATATTTTAGTTTTGCTCTCCGCTTCTTTAAGATATTTTTTATTCTCTCATGTTTAAAGTTATTGGTCTTTAGGGCGTATATTATTTGAGAAACCTATTAACGGAAGGACTGTCAGTAATTACTTAAAAAAAAAAGAAATAAAAAAACAAACATTTACAATAAAAAAAACACTTTTACCAACACTTTATGTGAACAGTTCAATTTCCGTTCCAATCGTGTTAGTGACTAGTTAATTGTTGCCATGGAGACGGCACACAAACAGCCTTTGCACGCAGCCAAAATCGTTCTTCAGAGGTGAGTCATCAAAATAATCAACTTTGACACAGTCTAGGAATAAAGAAGCATTAATTCGAACTTCCCATCGTCAAAATTTACACTGAAACGCGTCAGAAAGCTGAAGCTGCCTGATTAAAAGCTCATTTTCACTTCCGTAAGACTTCGATCTTCATAAAGTGAAATAGAGGAAAACTAGGAGGACAGTTAAATTTAACCAGGTTCTCTTTAATCTGACGTCAAACTGAAATAAAGATTAGATTACTGAGACTAAAATTTTAAAAAGGATCGTTCAGATATGCTGCAGGGGGAAAAAAAAGAAGAAGAAATAAGGTGGTAATTTCGTCATATAGACAAAAAGTTTAATATTTACTAGTTGGATTTTGAAAAATAAAATTAACTTGGAGTTAACCTTTTAAAAGGTAAGTGAAGATTATCGTATAAAACCATATACGGTATGTATATATTAGTGTTGCAGTCAGCTTGTTCCTTTTGATCCTGTTTAATATGTCCTGAATTGAAAAAGTCAGTAAACTGTCAGAGTTGTTCAGGTTATAAATCTGTATCCACACATGTACAATCTGAAGACAATAGAAAACAAAGAGTTGGGTTGCTCAGGTGTTTGTGAGGGTGACCAGACAGTCCTGAGGAGGAAGAGGAGGAAGAGCAGCAGGCATCATGCCAAGGAAAGCAAAGAAAGGTGGAGGAGGCTCTCAGACGGAGGAGGAGCGACTCCTGCTGCAGCAGAGGAGAGCTCAGACCGAGGAGGAGGGGACCAGGCAGAGAGAGGAGATGCTCACACTCTTCCTGAAGGTCATCCAGCATTTCTTTCCTTTGTCCACTGAATAAAAACAACCCAAACTCTAAATCTGTTGGTGGTTTGTTTTCAGGACAAACTGCAGAAGGACCAGAGGAACGCCGAGGTCAACCTGCTGAAGATCAACGACCAGTGGAGGACGATCCTCCGTCAGACTCGAGGCGCAGAGCTGCGCGCTGACGTGATGGTGCTCAGTCAGACCTTTGAAGGTCACGTGGACATTCTGGATGACATCATTGAGGTGAGAAGTTCAAAGATCTCAGCCAGAGATCCATCAGCTTCCTCTCTGCTCTCCAAGTACCAGGCGCGTTGTGTCACTTCCTGCCTGCAGACTTTGGTCCGGGAGCTGACAGGGGCGGAGCGTCAGTCTGCTCAGGTGCGTCAGGCTCACCTGCAGAATGTGGATGAACTCCGGACTCGGCAGGAGAAACAGCTGGTGCAGCTGCAGCAGCTGTGGGACACAAACATGCAGGAGCTCATCTCCGGCTTCAGCCGTGACAGGTTAGTGCCCCATGGCGCCCCCTTCCGGCCTCAACCAAACCTGCGATGCTGAACACAAGCTCAGGTGGTGGCACAACTGAACAGGGGCATTGTGGGAAATGTAGGCGGTCCGTTCATGTCCACGAATGCAAAGCTACGACAGTAAGAATTCTTGTACCACAAAGGGATTCACAGAAAGACATTTATCAGAAACAGAAGGACAGATAATAGTACGTTTCACATTCTCTGAGGACAAAATTGTTACTTAAAATAAACATGGTTTTTGTGTTTGTCAAAAAGGGATTTCCAACGTCACATACAGGTGTGTGTTTGAGTGTTGCAGGAAGGTGAGGATGGAAGAGCGTCTGCAGCATCAGCAGCGGCTGCAGGACGCAGCGGTTGGTGTCCAGACTCAGCATGAAGTCGCCATCGATGAACCCGCGGCGCTCTACCATCAAGTCATGGCGTCCTACACAGCTGCTCACCGCCATCTAGTAGGTCCACTTCCTGCCCCCTCTGAGCCAGCTGGGGTTCGACCATCCGATGTCCGTCCGCCTGTCTGTCTGTGCCCGCCTCCAGATGTCCGCCGGGTCGCTGAGCAGCAAGGAGAACCTCCAAAGACAGGAAGACGAGAAGCTCTGCAGCTGTGAGGAGAAGCATCTGGAGGAGGCGATCAGCGCCAACCAGCAGCTCCTTCACGCCACCAATGAAGAAATGAAGCGCGCAAAGAGGCTGCAGGTGAGCGCCACCTGTGATCATGTGACTGAGCCATGGTTGAAGAGGCTGACTCAGCTTTTAGAGACAAAGATCCTTTCATTCGGTCACACATGCGTCGACATTCTGGCGATATCAAACCACACCTGCGATCAGGACTCCAAACACCATTCCCATCTTTGAGTTGGTTCTCTGAGACAGGAAAGTAGAGCTTGAACTCCAGATGTGTCATCCAGCTGTGACGGCTGCTGCTGTGCTCCGTCAGGACCAACTGCTGCGCCTGAAGCAGAAGCTGGGTTCTGACCAGCTGACGGAGGAGTCGCTTCAGCAGGCTCTGACTGCTCAAACCCAGCAGGCCAAGCAGAAGACGCAGGAGCTGCGCCTGCAGCTCAGCCTGACGCAGCAGCGGACGGAGACGCGGCTGCGCCACCTCTCCGTCCAGAGCCACCAGGCTGCCAGGACGCTGCAGGCGGCGGTGGCGAAGGTGGGACGCCTGACGGCCCGTCTCCCGCTCAGCCGTTTCTCACGCGTGTGTTCTGACGCAGGGCCAGAAGCTCCTCCGTGTGGCAGGACTGTGCCACCAGCTGGAGGTCCAGGCGGGGGTCACCTGGTTCAGCCTGGAGGCCGACGCCCCACAGACGGTGAGATTAGCGGAGGTCCAGGAGCGCCTGCTCTAATCTCCACGGTAACGGCCCGCGCTGACCTCTGTCTGTCCGCCAGGAGCCGGGCGAGTTCCCGGAACTGCAGCGGCTGCTGCGGAGACGCAACGGCGCCCTGCTGCAGCGAGAAGCTCTGAGGAAGGAGAAGGACCGCCTCCGACAGGAAAACCAGCAGCTGCGACGACTGCTGCGTCAGCACCTGGACGCGGCGGCGGTGGACGGACACGCCATCGGAGCGCTACCGCTGCACACGTCCATCGCCACCAGCAGACAGCACGCCGCCACACACACTGTTGGCCACGCCCACCTCGCGACTGCTCCACCACCACATTAATAATGAGCGCAGACGAAGGCTACACGCTCCAAACACTGATCGTCAGCTGACGGTAACTAACCGATGTTTCCATGGAAACCTGAGAATGAAGGAGCAGAGCAGCAGCGTCTGTACAGATACAACATTTAATAGTTATTATAGACATTTTATATACAGTCATATTCTGCTGTAGTACAATCTTTAAAATCTGCTGCTTTGAAGAATGTGAACCCAAAAAAACCCAAAATGACAAAACTCAAAGTCGTCAGAACTTTTCATCCATTTTTGGAAGACTAGAAAAAAGACTTTTACTGTATTAATCATGCATGACACAAAGGAAGCTGCAGTGTGGCCACGGCCGAACCAGAGCAGCCAGGTGGAAACGTTCTGTCACAGAGCGCAACCGACAGGTGTGTAGGTGTGCGTGTGTGTGTGTGTGAGGGGGGGTCACCTGTCGTGACATGAACACGTGGTGCGTTCAGGTTCTTCTGAAGAACCATCGAAAAGCTGCAAGATCAAAGTTAAAAATGGAATATTTGTAATTGAATAAATAAAATCCTAATTTTTGGTATTCTGATGCGAACACGACTACATTTACGCTTCAAACGCCCGCCGCCATCGATGTGGCTGCTGCAGGTCGTCATGGAGACGCGCAGAAATGAGCAGCTCCGACAACCTAACGCTAACCCTGACGCTAACAGCACATGTCAACCAATGAGGTACGCACACGGCTCAGGGGGGCGTGGTTTAAAGGTGGGAGGAGCTGAAAGCGGCGTGTTCTCATAGAGGACTGGCGGTCTGCGTGAGACCGTGTTTGACTGGTTCCGAGCGTGGACACGCTCCACTCGTCCTCCTCATCCTTTCTGCGCCTTTCGGTACCAGATGGCGTTTGTCCATGAGACAGGAAACGTGGCGGGCCGACAAAACCAGAATCATCGTTTATAAAAAAATATTAGAAAAACTAGATTTATTTCATACACAAAATGTCCACACGTGGCTACAGTAACGTCAATCCCGTCCTGACCTCAGTGGTTTCAACGCAGCTCTCTGGTTGGCCCACCAGGGGCCGGGGCGGGTGGGCGGGACAGACAGAGCAGACAGCTGACGTCCAACAGGAAGTTAGATTAACCATTTACAGTCCCTAAAAACACCGTAAAAAATTAGGCACATCAAACTTGAGTTCTGTAGCTAAAGCTCTAAAAACTTTAAATAAAAGCAGAATGACGAAGGGTTAAAACATCCGCCCGTCCTCCTCTTCCTCATCCCGCAGGAAGCAGCGATCAGCTGGGGGGGGGGGGGTGTGGGGGTGTGTGTGGTTCCGTTCGGACCGCTTAGCGCCCACCAAGGGGGCGTCAACCACTGAGGGGGCGGAGCTTCAGCCTGAGAATGATGTCACAGGACAGCTGAGCTGTTCAGTGTCGACCCGCAGCGTCGTTTCCATGGCATCCATGAGTTAGACAGCGGCTGTGTGTGTGTGTGTGTGTGTGTGTGTGTGTGTGTGTGTGTGTGTGTTCAGTCAGCTGAACAGACCTGAATACTGTTAGTGTGTGAACTGTCTCTGCTCCTTCCACCTACACGTAGACCCTGGCGAGGGCGTCGGCGCCTGCGGAGGCGATGAAGGCCTTGGAGGGGTGGAAGGCCACGTCGTAGATGGCCTCCTCGCTCTTCTTCCTGTGAGCGGTGATCTCCTGGACGCACGTCTTACTGTCCAGGTTCCAGAGTCGCAGCGAGCAGTCGTGACCTGGGGCAGACAAGCAAAGGTTAAAGGTCAAACGATCAGGCCCTGCAGAGGTCAGGATCAGTAAAACGTGACATCACGAGGTCGACCCGATCACGACCCAACAACCAGCAGCTGGAGAACTCACTTCCTGACATCAGGTAGATCCCGTTTGGATCCACAGCCAGACTGGTGACTGCATCCAGGTGAGCCACCATGGCGTGGATCAGCTGACCTGCACACAGGAAGCACTCAGGTGAGGTGGGACACACACACAGAGACACACACACACACACACACACACACACACACACACACACACTGACCGGACTTGTTGTCGTAGAAGTTGATGTGTCGGTCCTCGTGGGCTGTGATGGTGATGGGCAGTGTTGGATGACTCACAACCTTGTTGATGTGAGGAGACGATGACTGAGCTGAGGAGGAAAGCAGACAAGATCCCTCACTGGACCTGTGTGTGTGTGTGTGTGTGTGTGTGTGTGTCTCCCTACCTTCTCCTTGCCCCTTCAGTACCAGGATGTTCTTGGCTGTCTCCAGGTCGTACACCACCACATCTCCACCATTGAAGGACACAACCATGTGGGCGGGGTCACAACCATTGAAGTCCACTGATGTGGGAATGCCGTATTCTACACACACACACACACACACACACACACACACACACACACACGGTTCAGACCAGGGTGCAGTCTCGGTGGCCTCCTGTAGGCGGCGCTGCTGCTGACCCCTGTTGGTGTTGAAAGTGCTGATGCAGGGGCTGTTCTCTGAGGGGTTCCACAGTTTGACGGTTCCGTCAGCTGAGCAGGACAGGAGGCGGTTCTTGATGCCGCTGTAGGCCAATCCCCACACGGCGTCCGTGTGCCCTGTCCACGAGCCCGCCAGGACGCTGGGATCTGATTGGACGAGAGGGAATAATGGGAGGAGTCAGTTACGTCCAGAAGGTCCAGCCTGGGTGTCTCGGTCGAGGCTTGTGGAGAACCATCAGAACCGGTCTGAGACCTCCACAGGCGACTGGGAGACACAGAAGACAGCAGTTGGACAGCAGGGCGTCCAGGCGGGTTACCGTATGTGTCGTAGGGGTCCACGTTGGAGCTGGGGACGTTCCACCACTGGATGGTGGAGTCCAGCCCGCCGCTGAAACACTGCTCACCGCTGGAGGTCATCGCCAAGGACAACACGGGACCCCTGCGGACAGACAGGACAGTGGAGCAACCGCCGGATCCCAGGAGGACAGTAAGAGGACAGTAACAGACCTCCTGTGTGTGTGTGTGTGTGTGTGTGTGTGCGCATACACGTGAGCTCTGAATGTGTAGACAGGTTCCACATCAAAGGAGGCACTTCTGGAAAAGAGTGAACGAGAAGAGCCAGCGTGAGGTCACTTCCTGCCCCTTTCCAGGCCTATTCTCCAGGGGCGTGTCCCCGGGCGGCGCTGGGCTGTGATTGGCTCTGAGGGAAGGGACCTACTTTTTGGCGGGGACGGTCTTGGTGAGGTTCCACAGCTTGAGGGTGTGGTCCTCTGACACGGTGACCAGACACGGCTCCACGGGGTGGAAGGCGAGCGCTCGCACGCCGTCAAAGTGGCTGCGGAGCGTGTACTTGGGGTTCCAGGTCTTCCTGAAGGAGGCGTCCTTGCAGGACGGCAGCTGAGGACGCAGCAGCGCGTTACACACCCTCACACACCCTCACACACCCTCCGCTGACCCCGCCCAGGCCGCTTACGTCGTAGCTGTAGTCTGTGTCGTCGTTGGCGACGGTGAGATCGGCGAGGTCGCCCAAACCCAGCACGCTCTCCAAGACGTGGTCCGAGCCCCCCAGCAGGAAGGCCTTTCCCCCGGCGGAGGGAAAGGGCAGCGGCTCAGCTGCAGACAGAAGAGCGGGACCGTCAGCCGGGGGCCCGGGGCCGGCCGGGGGCCCGGGGCCCAGCCTGACGGGCGGCTCTCACCCCACTCCGTCCCGTCCCCAGAGCTGCGCGCCTCCCCCGCCCCCTCGCCGTCCTCCGCTGTCACCAGGAAGTCGAACTCCTTCAGGGCCTCCTCGGTGTCTGCGTCGTCCTCTGAGGCCAGACCTTCGTTGGCCACCTGAGGAGAGCGGCGGGGTGAGCCCGGGCCAGGCCGCACCGCGGCGGCGAGCACCGGCGCTACCTTGTTCCTGTGTTTCTTGTTCCTGTGGTGTTTGTCGGGGCTGATGTCATCCATCAGGTCTCCGTCCTCGTCCTCGTCTTCATCGCTGTCCTCTGCGTTCTCCAGGAAGTTGAAGGTCTCCAGAACGTCGCCTGGACTCCTGCGAACCACAGCTGGGCGTCAACCCGCGCCCTGGCGCGTGCGTGCGTGTGCGTGTGTGTGTACCTCTGCTCCTTGCAGTGTTCTGTTCCGTTGATCAGCTGCTGCAGGTTCTTGTTCTCCACAGAACCGTTCTGCTCGGACGCAGCCAGGCCCAGCAGCGAGCGGACCCTCTGAGTGCGAACGTCCAGGATGGTGTCGGTGTACCCCACCTCCTGCAGGTACCTGCACACACACACAACTCTGAAACACACACACACCCACACACACACACACACACAGCCTGAGGGGCGGTTCTTACTGTCGCAGCAGCTGACGTCCTTGTTTCCAGGTCAGCTGACTGTTGGCAGGAACAGCAGAGACCTCCGAGTCTTTGGTGTCTGAAACAGACACACACACACACACACACACACAGACAGGATCAAAGTCTGCTGTGGCCGTGGGCAGCGGTGGGCGGTGCTGGTCGCTGACCTGAGTCAAAGCTGGGCATCTTCACCTCCCCCTGGTTTAACTCTTTTCCGTACTTTAACTTGTGATATTTTGCTCTGTGGAGGAAACACAAACCTGCGTCTGTTACCATGGCGACCAGCGGCTGCAGAAGGATGAGCGGGACGGGCGGAGTCTGACCTTTCCTGCTTCAGAGCGTATTCTAACATCTTGATTCTTCTGACCAGGTCGCTCTTCAGGTTCTCCTGACCTTTCCTCTCCCCCTGCAGGAACGCTATCCTGGCCTGCAACAGAGACGGAGACGGAGACGGAGACCATGAGCCTGGTCTCAGAGGACGAGGGACAAACATCTGGCTGCTGCTGTCAGCTAAAGGACCAGAGAGCCTGGAGAAGCTCAGGGTCAAAGGACAGAGGACCTGAGACCAGACCAGGAGGGACCAGCAGGGACAACA
>BJFM01005029.1:33956-56510 GCA_016586285.1 Arothron firmamentum | reverse complement strand
GTGTAGTGTAGTGTGGTGTAGTGTAGTGTGGTGTAGTGTAGTGTAGTGTAGTGTGGTGTAGTGTAGAGTAGTGTAGTGTAAGTGTGTAGTGTAGTGTAGTGTAGTGTAGTGTAGTGTAGTGTAGTGTGGTGTAGTGTAGTGTGGTGTAGTGTAGAGTAGTGTAGTGTAAGTGTGTAGTGTAGTGTAGTGTAGTGTAGTGTAGTGTAGTGTAGTGTGGTGTAGTGTAGAGTAGTGTAGTGTAAGTGTGTAGTGTAGTGTAGTGTAGTGTAGTGTGGTGTAGTGTAGTGTAGTGTAAGTGTGTAGTGTAGTGTAGTGTAGTGTGGTGTAGTGTAGTGTAGTGTAAGGTAGTGTAAGTGTGTAGTGTAGTGTAGTGTAGTGTAAGGTAGTGTAAGTGTGTAGTGTAGTGTAGTGTAAGTGTGTAGTGTAGTGTGGTGTAGTGTAGTGTAGTATAAGTGTGTAGTGTAGTGTAGTGTAGTGTGGTGTAGTGTAGTGTGGTGTAGTGTAGTGTGGTGTGGTGTAGTGTAGTGTAACATAAGTGTAGTGTAAGTGTGTAGTGTAGTGTAGTGTAGTGTAGTGTAGTGTGGTGTAGTGTAGTGTGGTGTGGTGTAGTGTAGTGTGGTGTAGTGTAGTGTAGTGTAGTGTAGTGTGGTGTGGTGTAGTGTAGTGTGGTGTGGGGTAGTGTAGTGTATTGTAGTGTAGTGTAGTGTAGTGTGGTGTAGTGTAGTGTAGTGTGGTGTAGTGTAGTGTGGTGTGGGGTAGTGTGGTGTGGTGTAGTGTAGTGTGGTGTAGTGTAGTGTAGTGTGGTGTAGTGTAGTGTAGTGTGGTGTAGTGTAGTGTGGTGTGGGGTAGTGTGGTGTGGTGTAGTGTAGTGTAGTGTAGTGTGGTGTAGTGTAGTGTGGTGTAGTGTAGTGTAGTGTGGTGTAGTGTAGTGTGGTGTGGGGTAGTGTGGTGTGGTGTGGTGTAGTGTAGTGTGGTGTAGTGTAGTGTGGTGTGGTGTAGTGTGGTGTGGTGTAGTGTAGTGTAGTGTGGTGTGGTGTAGTGTAGTGTAGTGTAGTGTGGTGAAGTGTGGTGTGGTGTAGTGTGGTGTGGTGTAGTGTAGTGTGGTGAAGTGTGGTGTGGTGTAGTGTAGTGTGGTGTAGTGTAGTGTGGTGTAGTGTAGTGTAGTGTAGTGTGGTGTAGTGTAGTGTGGTGTAGTGTGGTGTAGTGTAGTGTGGTGTAGTGTGGTGTGGTGTAGTGTAGTGTAGTGTAGTGTGGTGTAGTGTAGTGTAGTGTAGTGTAGTGTGGTGTGGTGTGGTGTGGTGTGGTGTAGTGTAGTGTAGTGTAGTGTAGTGTAGTGTAGTGTGGTGTAGTGTAGTGTGGTGTAGTGTAGTGTGGTGTAGTGTGGTGTAGTGTAGTGTGGTGTAGTGTAGTGTGGTGTAGTGTAGTGTGGTGTAGTGTAGTGTGGTGTGGTGTAGTGTAGTGTGGTGTAGTGTAGTGTGGTGTGGTGTAGTGTAGTGTAGTGTAGTGTAGTGTAGTGTAGTGTAGTGTAGTGTAGTGTAGTGTGGTGTGGTGTAGTGTAGTGTGGGGTAGTGTGGTGTAGTGTAGTGTAGTGTGGTGTAGTGTAGTGTGGTGTGGTGTAGTGTAGTGTAGTGTAGTGTGGTGTGGTGTAGTGTGGTGTAGTGTAGTGTGGTGTAGTGTAGTGTGGTGTAGTGTAGTGTAGTGTGGTGTAGTGTAGTGTAGTGTAGTGTAGTGTGGTGTAGTGTAGTGTGGTGTAGTGTAGTGTAGTGTAGTGTGGTGTGGTGTGGTGTAGTGTAGTGTGGTGTAGTGTAGTGTGGTGTGGTGTAGTGTAGTGTAGTGTAGTGTAGTGTAGTGTGGTGTAGTGTAGTGTGGTGTGGTGTAGTGTAGTGTAGTGTGGTGTAGTGTAGTGTGGGGTAGTGTGGTGTAGTGTAGTGTAGTGTGGTGTAGTGTAGTGTGGTGTGGTGTAGTGTAGTGTAGTGTAGTGTGGTGTGGTGTAGTGTGGTGTAGTGTAGTGTGGTGTAGTGTAGTGTGGTGTAGTGTAGTGTGGTGTAGTGTAGTGTAGTGTAGTGTAGTGTGGTGTAGTGTAGTGTGGTGTAGTGTAGTGTAGTGTAGTGTAGTGTGGTGTGGTGTAGTGTAGTGTAGTGTGGTGTGGTGTAGTGTGGTGTAGTGTAGTGTGGTGTAGTGTAGTGTAGTGTAGTGTAGTGTAGTGTGGTGTGGTGTAGTGTAGTGTGGTGCCTAATGGATTACAAAGGAGACAATGAATTAAATTATGACAAAACATTGACCTTCATTTGCTTGGCCTGGAACGATGCGGCGCAGCGTTAGCAGCTCTGCTGCTTTAATGCTTTAATCTGCTTCTCTGTGCTTCACAGCACAGAACTAAGGCAGAGTTTCTCCTTCTGAGCTTTCATCACTGGCCTCACAGTGTAGGTGCACATCATTAAGTGAATTCCAGAACTCTTCCCTCTTCTGAATGCTAATGAATGAAATTAGGAGAAGCAGCTGCAGCCAGACATTTAATTAACATTTTGATTTGTTTATTTCTGGTTCTCATAAAAGAATATCTCCACCATGGCTTATGACTCCCACAGGTTAATTGCTTGGCATGTTGTAAAGGTCACTGCCCCACCTTCTAAACATTTGCTCATGGAAATGTCTTTGTGGCCACTAGCTAAAAAAAATCCTCAATTCTGTAAATCATCGTTCTGTCCGTTTTTGAAGTAGTTAAGAAAGTCGTCCTTGTACTCAAACACAGATGGTCCAAACCGAGGCCTCAGCAGGGCTCGTTATTCCCTCCTAATAATGGGTCCAGGACAGAACCTTAAGAGACGTCTCCACCTCTGAGGACTGTGTACTTCGACAGCCTTGGGTCCACATGTGAGATAACAGACAGAGCTAACATGATCTGAGGCTGCACGCCACCAAGATCTCAGAGGCGCCTTACCGCTGCTGCTCCGGGCATAAACCAGCACAGTCCCGCTCTGCAGGGCAGCAAACAGGCGCTGAGGGCAGTGTTTCAGGCAGAGCACAGGGCAGCCCTCCGGGTCTGGGCCAAGGGTCAGCAGACACTGCGCTGCCACGTCCACGCTGCCGTAAACCACGATACTGCAAACACACAGAGAGCACAGGCTGCTGGGAAAAGTGGGCGCCAGCAGAGAGACGCAGCGTCTGCTCAAAGGCACTTGGATGGAGCAGTGTCTGTGCATCCGCAGCATTTAATCGTCTTTAAATTGCAAGTTGGAAATAGTTGTCTTCGGGATGATAAAGACACATGGCCGCTGCATCCACTCTCCCTCTGACGAGGCTGCCGATCGTTCAGGTGGGCGTTTGTGTCTGGACAAGCGCTCATTCTGGGAGAAAAACCTCAATACAAAGAAAAATGGCTGCTTTGCTGCTTGTTCCTGGAGCGGGCTCTCCTGGGCTCACTGGTGTGAGGAGAAGACGAGAGCAGCCGCCTGATGCTGCTGATGCTCGTCACGTTAGGAATGAATATGATAATAAGTTTGCCCACGAGTCTGTTCGCTGTGAGGATCATATCTGGAGCAGCACGACAGCAGGCGTGCACACTGCTGCAGTGATTAATGCTCACGTTCCCTCAAGCTCATTTCACTCTTTTATTGTCTTATATGGCAGACCTGGAAGCCAGAGTAGATTTTTAATTGAACATTTATATTTGAAAGAAATGTAAACGTGATTCTGACCGTTTGAATATTTTCTGTAAATGTCTCACCGTCCATCATCTAATCCAACACATATGTGGGCACCAGGTCCAGAGGGGCCTTTCTGGCTTCCAGCTTCCTCGCTTGGAGAAAGTTCTGGCACGTATTCGAGGCATCGGACAGCAGCGCCAACAAGCAGGCTTTTCACCGCTCTGGGGACGGGCCTGTTGAGGGAGAAAATCTCGATCTGCCCCTGAGAAGCGTCTCCCCCACCACCTACCTGTGGGAAAAGAAACCTGTATCAAAAAAGGCAGGAAAAATGTTGAAACCCCATTTGAAGCTGCACCGCTGGAGCGAAGCAGCAGCAGGGGTAATCATCTATTCTGCTGAAAGAGAAGAGGAGAGGTGGGCGGAGTCAGGAGCAAGGCTTCTCCAGTCCTCTTTTGACAGCAACAAGCTTTTCCTCCCATTCTCTCCTGACAGCGGAAATAAAAGAATGATTTAACCCTGCAGATGTTGCATTCATAGACCTTCTGGGCCACTGCTGAAAATGTTAAACACATCTAGGGAAGACTTTGTAGCATCATCTTGAGTGCATCAAACAATTGTTGAAAGAGTCTTTTCATCAGTGAAGAACAAAAGGAAAAACTTTTTCACACACTGACAAGATGAGCTAACGGATACTTTAGCAAAGCCAACACAAAAACAACTGAAATCAAAAATGCCTCAAGGTCAGAAGATCAGATGGAGCATTAAAGAGATACACACACGCACGCACACACACACACACACACACACACACAGACAAAAGCTCAGATGTATTTCCACCTTACATGTCCACAGAATTTAATTGGAGAGCTTTCTACTTTATTCATTTCTCCTCTGCCAATATTTGGTGAAGGTCCTGAAAAACGGCAGCGCTCGCCTCATAAAACGGCAGCGCTGCTTCGTCCAGACGTAGATTTATCCACCACACCAATCCCCACCAGCCAAATAGTCCGGAGCTGCTCTCCTCCGCAGCCACCCTTGTTTGCATGCGATGCGACCTTGCAGCAGGAGCCAACCCCCAACTCTGGAAACGTCAACCCAGCTTCAGCTGTGTGTGCGTGTGTGTGTGTGTGTGTGTGTGTGTGTGTGTGAACTGCCAGTCATCTTCCCAGCCCTCTGTGAAGTCTGTCCATTTTAAAGCTTCACGTATCCCAGGGTTGGGACTTGCACCAGCACCTCTACCTTGACCTTGTCTCAGGACCAACTCTCACCCACTGGTTGACCCCAGCAGCAAGTCAGAGCAGCTACAGTGTGGTTCCAATCCACTAAAAACAAACACAACAAACATAAAGTCCCGTAAAAATGGCACCGCACATTCCAGGGGGAGCGCTCTGGATGAAAGGATGGTTCTCCATGCACGACCAGCCCAGTAAAATCCACACAATAGGACGGAGGATGCATGCGTGTCCCAGCAGACAGGACAGCTGGACAAAGACTGAACCAGGCAAACTCTTCCCAGCCCAGCAGAGCCAGTGTGAGAAAAACAGATGGAAAGAAAACCTGTAGGTGGGTGGACATACTAGGACGTGTGGGAGGGAACGGAGGATGTGCAACTTACCCAGAGGTAGCCTGGAGGTAAGGAGGTGCTCGCCGCAGAGAAGCCCAGCAGTGCACAGTGGACCGGACTGTGGAGTGCAGCTTCAAGCTAGAGGAGAACACGTACATCATGACTCAGCGTGCATCACAGAAACGCTCCAGCCTTCATGGTCTATTCTTTGACAGCAGGCTGCAGGTGGTGACGGAGGCTTTCCACTCAGAAAAAGTGCAAGCTGAAGTGTAGAAAGCAGACTCAGATTGACAGCATCAGCTGCTCCGTCTGCACTGTTTTCCACCATCAGGAATTTAAAAAAGCCACAGAAGAGAGGTTTTTAGCTTTATAGTTGATTTCCTGTCCTTTACTGAAGTCTTCTACTAGATTATACTGTCCCAGCATTTTTCACTTTTTTAATGATTCAACTCAAATCTGAGTTGAAAACATGCTCCTCTGTTTCCATCTGGTCAGCGTGCTTCCATCCTTCTTGCTACTGTGACTCCATCCAGAAGTTCTATTTTCTCCCAGCTTGTGGACTCCGTCCTGCTTCTCTGCTCTGCCTCTTCTGGAGGGCTGGAAACTGTGTGTGATTGTCATTCCGGTCTGATCAGACTCTCCTAATGCCTTCCGCAGGTATTTGGTGAATCCTGTTGCCTTGGAAGTTCATATTTGGGTGGGGTTAAGAGCGTTGCCATGGGTAGCTCTGTGTTAGCCAAGCTTCCCACTCTAAAGGCACCAGAGAGGATAAACCCTACAACACGCAGTGGCTGGAGTATTTATATTAAACAAAGCCAGAAATCAATATGTTATATATTAGTGCAACTAACTTTATGGTTAAAACATTCTGGTGGGTGTTGACCCTTCCAGCATCCTCAGGCTGATGCATCAACCCCCCTGTGGCCAAAGCAAACGTGTTTGTGTAAGACCACTACGGGTGGGCCGTGTGACACCCCACCACCCCAGCATGGTGGGGGTGGTGGGAGGGGAAGGAAGCTGGTGAAAGTGTTGCTGGAATGAAGAGGGGATTGGTGATGAGCCTGATGGTGATGGTCAACATGAGTGGGAGGTCATTTATGGCTTCTCTGGGCAGGAACTTCCACTTCCTCTCTCTAATGAGCTGCATTTGTAAATCTTCAGGAAACAGACACTTGCATATGTATTTTGTCGTACACACTGAAGCCTACCTGGATATTGTGGTGTTAAAAGCAGGTAGACATGCAAGACGATCCACCGATGTTTTAGAAATCTTACCTGAACAATACTGCTCTTTGTTTTGCTAACTGACTGCTGCTAATGTCTCCTTTTGGAATATTTACAGGCCATTGGCCAATTTGTTGATATCATTATACAATAATTAAAAGTATAAAAGTAAAACACACCTCCTGTAGGAGAAGATGATTTAAAAGCACACATTCATGAAGAAATTACAATGGGACACGTTTTGAAAGCATGGACGAGTTCAGGGTAAATATTGTTCTCATTTAAGTAAAGACAGTGGAGATGATCAATAGAGGAAACCGCAGGTGGAATAAGTGAACTCTTTTAGTCAGCTGAGCACATCAACAAAGGATGCAAACTCATTTCCATTCAGCAACGTGCAAAGGACATTAACACGTTCAGAGGAGATGTCAGCAATGACCAAATCAATCCTGATCCCAAATTTAACAAAATATCATCCAACCATCCATCTATCGATCCCTTCATCCATTGATCCATCCATCCATTTATCTTCTACCACTACCGGACTGATGAGGCCAACAGCACCATCATCTGCAGAGAGCAGAGAGCCGATCCTGAGGTCACCAAACCGGACCCCCTCAACACCATGGCTGCGCCTAGAAATTCTGTCCATAAAAGCTCCGAACAGAACCGTCACAAGGGGTCGTCCTGGCGGAGTCCGACCCTCACTGGAAACGAGTCCGACTTCCTGCCGGCAATGCGGACCAAGCTCTGATACTGGTGGTATCAGGGGCGGCCCAATATCCCATCCTCCCAGAGAACCCCCTCCACAGGACCCCCCAGGGGACCAGACCAAAAAAATCAATGAGGCACAATATAAAAGTCAATGAGACGAGCACGTTCTGCCCAAGTTACTGGAGTTTGTGCGTTTTCTAAAATGACAGCTGTGGCATCGAGGCCGAAGCTGTTCTGATTGTGCGGACAGGACGGGAGGGGGGGGTGAGGTGAGCCTGCAGGCCGGCTGAGGAGGGCTCATGGAAAGGAATGATGAGAGAGGCAGCTGCTTATCAATGACCCAAAAGTGGTCTGAGAGTCTGCCCCCAAGAGGACGCTGTTGCTACGGGTCAATGGCCAAGCAGCAGAGCGTCCACTGACTTTTCTGAGAGACAAAACGTAGAATGTGAACCGCTAAAGATATTGAAAAAAGACAGACAGGCCACTGATGGGCAGGCACCTTGGCTTCTTCGACTCATTCAGTGGCAGGGCTGGTCGTTCTGTAATATGACAGATTGGGCTGCTAATGGTTCATGTCAAGGCTGTCAGGACAGTGTCCTTTCAGGAAGCAGAGCTTCTAATCCAATTAATGTTTTTCTACAGAGCTGTTCAGGTTCACTGTTTCTATGTTTCTAGTTCTAATCCGCTTAAGGAGAGATCACACGCCTGATTGTGACAAGTGTTATCAAAAAAGGCTCCACACATGACAGCAGCGCGTTAGTGATATGAAAGGCAAACCATGGAGTCTTTGCACGGCTTGAGCGGCAGGCTGTCGCAGCAGCTCCTGCTCACCCTGAGCCTTGTCCTCTTACTTTTCTTCATTTATCCATTACTTTTAGTTCTACACTTTTGTGGCTAAATGAGAAGAAACTTCAGTATTTGCTGTGGTCCTCCTGCTGATTTTGGCACATTTTGAGACCCCGCCCGGGGGACAAGCATCAGCTGTTGGCTCTTGTTAACATAGCGGTGCTGTGACAGACCCAATATTACCTGTGAGCTGAAAAGGAGGAGATGCTGTGGCTTGACAAAGCACCGTGCCAGAAGGAGGAGATAGAGACTTGTCCTCCTGTCCGTCACCATGGGGATGTATGATCTCTCCCAACAAAGTGGATTAGCCAGTGGTACTAACCTGGCCTCAGAGGGAGGACCGAGAGGACAGCATCATGCTGTTTACAGAAACATGGCTGACCACGCTAATTCCAGGCGCAGCTGCGATGCTACATGACTTCCAGCTGGAATGAACCGGTAGGGGCAGCGGAGAGCAGCAACAGGAAGACAGGAGGACTGAGCACGTTAGCAATGACAGACAGGAACTCCAAGCACAACACTGTTAGGGACAACATTTCAGCAAACATATCGGGCTGTTAGCCATTAGCATGAGGCCATATTAGCTGCTGCAGGAATCCACATACATACCTCCGCATTCATCCAGGGCTCTTTGTTTGAAAAGCACTATGCAGTCCTAATGGGTGCAGCGTTTGCATCCTAATAACAAAACCCTGGATGAATCACAACATAAAAGCTCTTCTTAAGGAGAAAAGAGCGCCTTTAGGTCAGGAAATACGAAGGAAGTGAAGGCAGTGCAGAGGGAGCTGAGGAGGAAGATCAAGGAGCGTAAAGACAGGAGGAAGATGCAGGATCAGCTGCAGCGCAGCAGCATCGGTGGGGTTGGGGAGGAAAACATCCAACAGATCCGAACAGTCACACACCGGCGGACCAGCCAGCCGAACGTGGCCCCAGAGTGGGCCTGCATCTCACACCTTGGATCCTGGTCTATCTCAGCAACTGTCCTCGATGTGTGAGGACGTGAGACGCGTCTGGTTGTCTGCACTAAGGGAACCAGGCAGGGAACAGTCCTGGATCTGTTCCTCTCCTCTGATGACTCTGCTAGCATCTGTCAGAACCGACGGAGAACACACAACCGAGGAGATCATCACCTGCGAAACCAAACAACCGCCATGGATGGAGGCGGAGGGCGAGGACATGTCCATGTCCTCCTCATTCATCCTGTTCACAGTAATCCATGAAAACAGGACTATCTCTGCAACATATCCATAAAACTGGTGAAGGACGTTCAGAATAATTGCAAAACTGTTTGCTTTTGCTGATATTCCTCATTTTCACACCAACCTGTTGAACTTTGAATATATTATTTGTTGCTTTTAAAATATCTATTTCCGTTGTTTTAAATTGATGTTATTAACGAGACAAATGAAGGACAGCTTATTTTAAAAAAAAATAAAATAAATCATTCAGCCAATCTTTCTCCTGGTTATGCTACAGATGTAATTCTATGTAATTCAGACACTCAAGGTCTCCTTACAGATGATATATTCAATAAATGGTTCCCATGGTAACGGCTAGAGCAGATGGGAGTGTGGGTTTAACAAAGGGAGACGACCTCTTCCTCCATTAAGGTGACCATGTTCACCCACCACAACACAGGAAGTGACACAACGGCTTGTCAACATGGGCTCTAGATGAAAGCCTTGGCCAAAGAATGGGCGGAGCTCGGGTCAGTCCTACAGCAGAGAAGAGGAGAGGCCAGAGAAGAGGCCAGCCTGCGGGCGTCCCAGACAGGCTCGAGTCGCAACTTCCTGTCGTCTTCCTCTCCGATGCCTGGCTGATGGGCAGGAAGGTGAAAGAAAGACATGTACGGCTGACCGTGTACGACTGCTGGAGCCTGATCCAGGCCGAAGCGGGACTGGACAGCAGCACTCCAGATGGGGCCGCTAAGCCAGCGGAGCACGCTGCTTACCAGATGTGCATGTGTAGCACATGTAGCACGCTGAGCTCCGGTTTGCTGCTGCGGTTCTCCAGCTGCACCAAGGCGGAGCAGCAGGAACCCCAGAGGGCGGCCAACATCAGGACCTGTTCCAGCTGCTGGCCTCTGGAAGAAGATGACCGCCAGACAGCGCCTCTGTCCTCAGGCTAGCACACCAACAGGAACCTCCCGCCTCGCGCTGGCCCTCATGCATCATCACGCACCACCCACCTCCACTGGGAGGTGTGTTTGCATATACGTTGGTATTTGTGTTGTTGCTGTTGTTATGTTACCTTTCTCTGCCGGTGGCACTTTATGCTGCTTTTCCCACTTGGTATTTTAACAATATCTCATTGGAGGTTCTGACTGTGCCAGTGTGATGATGAGGGCCTAAAGCAAATCAGTTAGGTGTGAGTCCTGGGTGCAGCGGTAGCCCGACATCACCAGTCAGGTGCTGCTCAAGAAAAGCAGCAAAAACACAAGTGAAGCTAAATGTGACAGTAACGATTACAACTGTCTCCACTGGTGACAGACGGTTTGAAAAGATTTCTCAGGATGGGACACATGGCCTTCCAAATAAAGCAGCCTGTCTTAGAAGACATCTAAACGCAGAAACGAGCTGTTCTCCTAACCAGCAGAAAGCCTCGTTAGCAGAGTGGAAAACAAGGAGCATTAATGAGTGTGGCAGACAGGAAAAACTTTAAAGCAGAGACGGCTTTTGTCCAGCTGCTTTTGTACTGAGAAAGTTTTTGCTTGTTCTGTCAAACTAAATATCACTGGAAGAATGGGCGAGCATCAAGCCGTTCAGGAGCCCTGTCGCGTTCCCCTTCTGGTCAAACCATTGTTCTGGCAAGTGACGGTTGCTGTGGAAACCAAGAGCCAGAGACAGACCGAGGCACCTCTCCAGCCTCTGTGACTTGCTATAACAAGCACGCTAACTGTTAGAGAAACAGATTGGGCCATTCATGGGTAGGTGCTTCTAAACCACAGCGGCCATGGAGGATTCCCAGCAGCAGAACTGGGAGGAGAGTACAGCAGTGGGAGGTACGCAAGGACCCTGCAACGGAAGGATAATGGAAGGATACGTAATACTTAACCTGGTAAGTCATCACTTTTATTAGAAATTTCAAACGTTAGCAACGTCCCGTTCGTGCATAGTCTGAACGTGTTAATATTCTACACGTTTTAAAAGTTTGTGATGAGGTCTTCAGGCTGCTGTTTGTCTGAATCCATATTTCAGTGTTTTCTGTTTGCCAGAGGATATTAGATCAGGGTTTTAATCTGCGTGGTGACGTGACAGGCGTATCTGCTGCCATAAACGCTTTCAAACAGCCCACCTTAAAGAAGAAACAAGCCAAGAGCTTTGAGAGGCGCCAGCCTCATGGCATTATCTCTGACAACAGCAGAGGAGCAGACTCATGAACGGAATGATGCATCAGCAGGAAAGAAAGCCACCTGCAAACAGTATTCTTCTTTTTAATTAGCCTTTCAACACGGTCTGTTATCTGGGGCGTGATAGTCATACCCAGAAGACAGAACTAGAGCCATCAATCCTGGACAACGCTGTTAGCTTCCAGCCCGTTGCTACAGTTGTGCCATCAGAAGCTGCAGAACTGCTGTGAAAAATGCTCGGACTGTCCCCGGTCAGTGTGCACACAGGCCCCTGCTGCTCAGAGAGAAGCCCCGATGAGCCAGGTGAGGGGGTGGCCTGACTGCTGCAGGACTGCTGACTGACTGCACCGACTGGGACACGTTCAAGGCAGCTGCCACCTACAATGACCACACCCCTGTGGAGACGCATGCAGGTCTGCGTCAGCCATCAGTCCATGCACAAACGGTGTCAGGAAAACATCGTTGTTTGAGCTGAGCAAACATCCTGGATGACTGAGGAGGAACAAGACTGAAGGCGTGGAACTGAAGAGGGGACGGCAGGAGCCAAAGCGGAACCATGGCGGGTTTCAGGCACTGAGCAACACTCCTGCAGGGCAAACTGCTGCCCACCAGGGGAGGGCCCTCACAGCCGATGCTCAAAGACTCTGAGGACTCTTAACACCTCAGTGGACGGAGCCATAATAGCCATCATGTTTCAGGACCGCCACCCTTGTTCCCACGCCTAAGAAGCTGCAGTCCCATCAGCCCCAGCTGTGGTGTGCAGGGTTTTATGGTCAGAACAGAGGCTAGCATCACCGGGCTTTCTCTTCCATCCTTTCAGGACATTGCACCAACGCCATGCACAACCAGAGCCAGGACCATCATCAGTGGCAGCTCACACCGTCGCCTCGGACCTCCTGAAGGAGGTTCTGCTGTCTATGGTTTGGTTCTGTCACACCCTGACATGCAGGTCCCTGACCAGGTCCCTGACCAGGTCCCTGACGGTGAATGGGAGGGACAGGCCATGGCCCGAGACCCGCCGCACACAGCTGTCCCGCCTGGAAGCACGCGGGAAACATTATTTCTCAAGAGAGGATTTTCAAAATTATAATAGAGGGAAGAGCATGAACTGGTAGTAGTGGGAGGTGTGAGTGATTTCTGTAAACTGGGAGTGTATTTGGGTTGAGATGAGGCCAGGCTTTGGAGCTGAGACACAGAAGCTAATCCTCTCAGGAAAACAGGAAGGAAGCTAACCCTGATGCAGCCCAAACCCTTCTCCAGTTTGTCATTCTACACTTCAAAGCAAACATGATGAAAATCCCCCGAGGTATTAGAAGAGCTTTGGCCTAGCACCTCCTCATCCTCAGCCTTGTCTTAGCCCACTGTCTCACTAACTGACTTTGGAAACGTTCCCTTTTTCTCCCTCAAGCTGTTGCTGCCACATAACTTTAACAACATTTTTACTGAGAAAGAGAGAAGATGCTGCATGAAACACTGCAATTATTTAACCCCAAAAATGTATTTCCCATCCCTCCTTAAATAGAATTGAGATTTTCAAAGTTGACCAGTGGACGATTAGGGTGCATTAAGGAACATGGGAGGATTTACTAATTAACAGTACGTACCTGGGCCTAATCATTCATGAACTGAGCATCCTGGAAAGGCTCAGTTGTTCATCAGCAAGTTCCACAATTAATGTTTTGACTTATTATTACTGACTTATTATTATTGTGTAAATGACTATTGTGAAGGACAAGCTGATAGTTGATGGGAGCGAGAGCAGGCAGGCTCCAGCTGCAGCTGGAGGGCAGAGGCATTAAGCAGGCTTCTTTTGGGAATTTCTGTCCCCGTCATGTGAAAGACGATGTCACTGCCAAAAGACAGGAAGTTAGAAAAGACACTTCCCCCATAGGTTTTTTACTTATTTTTGTCTTTTATATTCACAAAACAACAGGAAATGGAAAAGAGCCCAGAGCAAAGGTTTGAGCACCTAGCATAGCTAGCGCCTGGTAGCACCCTGTGCCAAGCAGCACAGCTTGTGGTGTGAGGGATGCTCACCTCTCTGCTGCTCTCAGGTCTGCTGCTACTGATGCTGCGTTCAGGGACGGTGGTGCAAACTGACAGGAACCAGTCTGGAGAACTCACTGGTCCCACTCTTCTACACAACATACATGTGAGGGGCGTCTTCTGCCATGCGGACTTGACCTAGCAACCCTTCTGCAGTGCAGCAGGGTTCAGCCAGCAGCAGAGTTCAGTCCCTGATGAATCAGTCGTTCAGCCAATTAGAGCCTGACTTTCTGCAAGAATCGGCTCCGCCCCCGAGGCCGCACCTCCTCTAGAACCTAGAACCTGCTCTTCTTCTCCAGAGTTAGGAGACTCTTGTGAAAGTGCTAATCTAGCGTTGGAGCGCTGATTTATGCTTGGCTGCCCCACATCAACTGAGCTAATTGATCCCTTAAAGCTTCCTCCTGCAGTGGTTATCGGCTCCTCTCAGCAGCACCTCGGCCAGGATGACTCTTAACCACATCGGAAATATTAGATTTCAGCCCCTGAAAATTGATTTCATGCATTTCCAATGACTTCTGAAAGCCTTTTAGTCAAGCTAACAACTGCACCCACCATTTGATCTTTTAGAAGCTCGCCAGTCTTAACAGCTTGTATCGATCCAATCCCTTCAGCAGTGAGTGAGTGAGTGTGTGTGTGTGTGTGTGTGTGTGTGTGTGTGTGTGTGTGTGTGTGTGTGTGTGTGTGTGTGTGTGTGTGTGTGTGTGTGTGTGTGTCTGCTGCTGAGTCTGCCAGTTCGCTGACACTCCACATGTCCAACTTTTGAAGTGTGGGTCCCTGTCTGGAGCTCAGGTAGACACCTTCCAACTGCCATTTAAACTCTCATGTAGTAGCATTTTTTATTTTTTATTTTTTAAAGTTCAGTTGCTATGATCTGTGGCTCTGTGTCAGATTAACATTAAAAATCTGAGTAATAAAAAATAAAAAATCCCTTCATCTCCCAGTGGTTTCATGTTATCAGTTTATCCATCTGTCCATCTGTCCATCTGTCCTGTCTGTCTTCTCATGCCCAGCAGACTTTCAACAGCTCAATTATACCAGAAGTGAGGAAACAGCCAGTCAGTTTGTGGATCTGGATCAGATCACAAACGACATAAACACATAAAAGAAGACAAATTGACACAAATGTCCTCCCCGAGCGATGCACAGCAGACACCGAAGATGTGCTGAAGACCTGTTGTTTTTAATAATCAGGATGGATGGACAGTGGCGGGGGCTTACCTTTCTCTCAGGTGACTTCATTGCAAAGACGGGCATGTGGCAGGCCAGCAGAGGGCAGCAGTGATGGGCCATCGCCCTCCCTTCATCTTCTCCACAGAACCAGCCTGGAGAATTCTCCTCCCCTGAAACAAATTAAAAATGAAAAGAGCTTTAAAGAGTTTTATTGGAAATGAGATATGGAGCTGGCTGAGGTGCAGATGTGACCGGTGCTGTTAGCTTGTGAACGCTGTCATGGCGGAGGCTCGTTCACTGCTGGAGGTGCTGTGATCAAAGGATCTGACCGGTGAGGAAGTGAGCGTTCACCCACCAGGAGGACCAGTCCCAGCAGAGGAAAGCCACACGAATCTGTTCCAACAATTCTGTTCCATCTTTCCACAGGCTACATGACAATAAAAGCATCTGAACACAACCGCATTATTAAAGGAGCGCAAGAGAACACGTGAAAAAACCCTGAAAAACGCAATAAATGCAAATCCTTGAATATGTCAATAATTGCTGGTGTTGCAGCCAAACGGCAGCACCTTTTTCCTCTTCTCTCTCTACCAAACAGAAAGCTAATGGATCTGCATTTGTTTTATTATTCGGTCAGGCAATAACTTCATTACTATGAAATATTTAGCAGTGTTTATGAAAGTTTTGTGTGAATATGATTCTTCTGGGATTGGGCCAGCCAGTACAGCATCATTAATTGTGCATCAGAGCCATAAACTATTCACTGCATGGCTCTTCTGGGAGAAACCTACCGTCATCACAGAAGTCTGTCTGAACCAGGAAGCCTGGCAGAAGCTTAACAGCTCTTAAGCAAATGATGGCGTGTTCACACACACAAATCCAGATCTGCTAGGGAAGCCTCCCGTGCACTCTCGTGTGTGTGTGTGAGTATTGGATGTGATGCACAGTGGCAGGAAGAGTCTTTGTGAAGGAGTCCTCCTTGTGAATAACTGAAGAAAAACTGCATAATTCTGGGGATTATCATAAGAGTTGAGTACAAAGCCATGGTCAGCAGCCTCAAAATGTGAGCTTAAAAGAACTGAAAGGACAAAAAAATGATTCTTTTATCACAGCAGCACCAGCAGAAAGACAAACTCTCAGTAAGAGCTCGATAATTCACACATTTTTATCAGAAACAGGATATTTTTCAGTGATTTTTTTTACTTTACAACCAAACTTGGTTGGAGAAAGTTCTTCAATAACGGACTTTTTAAAAAGGCCTTTTCAGGTGTGAAGTTCCATATCTAAAGGCTTCAGGTCCACTCGTTGCTTCTGCCTGCAGCTAAGCATCAGAGCAGCAGAACTGGTTCTCACTTTCACCCAGAAGCTCAGGCTAGGTCATCACAGAAACACGGCCAGAATGACAGGTTTGTCCTCAACAACAGATGGATTTTACTGACTGTGGAAAACGGACACATTCGCTCCTCTGACAGCTGACAGAGGCTGAACCAGACAGCCAGAGGAACTTGGACTCAAAGCTGAGAACCGGATCTCTGACAACACAATGAAGAACTCTGAAAACTGAAAAAGCTTGTGGATTCTGGATTCAAAAGACAGACGAGCCTTCTCCCCTGAGGAGACACCTGCAGAAGGCTGAAGGTCAAATCCTTCTCTACATGAAAAAAACAAAAAACAAATTTCACCATTTCAATGTTACCCAGCAGACTTCAAAGGAGAAGCTCTTTAGTCAGCCAGCTTCAGACGCTCATCAGGGGCAAGAAGCAACAACCATCAGTGTGTGCTGACGCAGGACAGGTCTCACAAAAGTAGCAGACACGCCAATTCCAACATTACAAAGCGAAAGTCATCTTCTGTGTCCATGGAAACCAAACCAAAGAACATTGCTGATCTGCATATGAAGACAGAAATGTTTTCTACTGAAACTTCTCTGAATTGTTTTGAAAACTAATTTTTATTCATAGTTGCAGTCATCCATTTGTATTTATAAATGGCTGCTTATGCCTTTAAACAGGTATAAGAAAGGAAAAGCAAGTTTATAATGTGGAGATTGAGTCAAAGAAAGTCTCCATGAGTGAGGAGATTCCAGCAGCTCCAGGCTGAGGTCTCCAACTGAGCGTCCGTCTGAGCCGCAGCAGAAAACATCCTGGTTTCTGAGCTCAGGGGGTTCCACGGCGACGCAGAGAGTTTCTCACTGTTGCTCCAGTCCTGCTTTTGTTTTTCATTTGCAGAACATGCTGCTCCATCAAGCCCAGACCTGCTGGTGGATGGAAGGGCTCGGTACCAAGGGCCCGATCTCACCCCTCACCCTGTCCTCTAGGATCAGCAAAGCCCTCAGCCAACGCTGTCGCTCAGGAGAACTCACGAGAAACTCTCTCTCCCCACAGAGACATGGCAGATCCAGCCTGGGCTGCTGCCTGGTCCCCTCCAGTTGGTCCACAATCCCCGCCAGGCCGGGCTGGCAAGAAGACCCCCATCTCGGTGAGAGGGTCCACACTGTGAGCTGTTGCTAACTGCTGTTTCCACACGTTAGCCTGTTTCTGCCGAGAGGAAGTTAGCAGGTGCTTTGCTGTTCCCAAGGAGACCCGGTCCCACCACCAACCCCCTTCACTGCAACAGCTCCCAGCAGAGGACCGTCTTTCCTCTGGTCTCACTACCTTCAGATCCTGGCCCGTTTTGTTTGTGCACCTATTGCAATTAAATCGTCCAGATTGGGACGAGTAAACTAAAGCAGGAGCTGTGCCGTCCCTCAGGTTTCACACAGACTTGTTTGGAAAAGCTGAGAAGCTTCAGGCTCCTTCTGCTCCTGGGCTCCATCAGGACTGGCAGCAAGCACAGATGATCCTTCAGCAGCTCTGCAGCTGCTGTCTCTCAGCTGCTTCGTGTTTGGGTTCCAGACAGCCACAAACGGGGCGCCAGAGGGTCAAAGGTGGCCCTGGACCTGGACCTGGACCTGGCCCAGATCGGCTTTCCACTCGGCACCCTGTGCTTGACCTCCAGGTTTGGGGGAGATCGAGAAAATGTAGCATGACAGACACAAAGATCTGGAAAGGCAGTGAGGACGAGACAGCTAGGAGGTGGTTTATAGTGAGCCTTTCCTACACCATCCCAAGCAGAAGACTGATGTCACACGTGACACAGAGCACCTGCAAACATGACCTTGACTGACCTTGATTGAATCCACTAAGACAAACCCACACATGGGATGAACGGCCTGAGGAATGGGCAACAGTTGGAGATAAATAAGCCAGTAGTTCATCAAAATTCGATGCTTTTCTTCGACTAGACTCATCTCTAACATCTTTAATAGGAATGTGAAGGGAAAGAGCTCAGAGAAGCAGTCACGCCAGCGGCAGGCGGCCTGCATCCCAGCGCTGATTCAAGCCGGGCTGTTCCAGGTCCAGCACAGGGGGAAATGCCCCCTCCCTCCCTGTTTCTGTGGCATGCATCAGCACAGTGCAGGTGACCATAGAATAGAATAGAATAGAATAGAATAGAATAGAATAGAATAGAATAGAATAGAACAGAACAGAACAGAACAGAATAGAATGCTTTTATTGTCATTGTGCGGTACAACGAAATTGTGGTGCAGCTCCGGTTCAACAGTGCAACAAGTTATAAATACGGTATAAACACGCAGTGCACTGAGGAGGTGTGTGTCCACCCTTCTATTGATCCCTGTCTGAGGGAAAGAGTGGACTAAGCCACTCAAAGGGAAACCCGCAGGCAGCCGCCCTGCTGGGGGGCTGACCGCTGGTCTCAAGCCCTTCCACACGTGAACAGTCCACCACATCTCCACCGCTGCTGTCTCTTCTTCTGCCAGAGAGGACAATCACAGCGTGCAGCTTTGACCCCGGCTGGACCTGCTGCCGCTGCACGGCAGGAAGCACTTGCTTCTGCAGCCAGCGTTAATTAGGCGGCGCTCCCGGCCGTTTGACGAAGGCGGCCTGAGGAGCAGCAGGGAGAGTCTGAGAGGCGGCAGAGATGCAGCCATGAAGCAGCTTATTAAAGGATGGCCAGAGCGGCGGCCAAGCACAAACGTGGGGGCTTTTCCCTCTCTAGTTCAAGGCCTCTTAAAGTGGAAACTTGTACTTGAACCCCCAGCAAGCAACATCTAGCAGATGCAACAAGGTTCAGGTTTGCCAGGCGTTATTAATAGGACAGCTTTACCAGATGGGTTTGGGACAGTTCATCCTGTTACACTTTAAATGATTTAATAACTCACTAAATGAAGCATGGAAACATTAGCTGCAATGTTTACTGTGTCCACCATTGGGGACGTTTGACAGCACCCATTAGAACCTAAACAAGACCATGCTTGGCTAACTCTGGAGCGCTGATCCATGCCTACGTCTCCCCTGAGCAGGCCCAGGCCGGCCTGCCTGCATCAATGAGGAGGCCTTGGTGCCACCCTGCCATCCGTGAAATTAAAGCAATAACACACTTAGTGGAACTGCATCCGGCTAACCGGGGTGGCAGTGTGTGGGTGCAACACAATTAACAGCTAATTGTCAAAGCTAACCACTTTGACGCTTGTGTATTTGCTCAACAGCTTCAGTCAAATCCATTTCCCACCCTCGACCCCACTCAGCTTGCAGGAGTATGTCAGTGGATGTGTTGTTATCTCGACTGCAGCAGGCTGTTTATACAGTTTATATCAGAAATGTATGAAGACGGTTTTTCTCCCTCCCTCAAGATTCAGGAGTATCACGTCTAAAATATTAGATTGATGCTTGTAGCATAGTGCTAACAGGTGTGCTATTATATGACTTTACTTTCAGTTTTCAGCCTAATCTTTGCAGTTTTCAGGTTTATATTCACAAGAAAACAAGTAACTTCAATAAATACAAATTTGATATTTTCTTTTCCAAGTAAAAAGCAAATAAACTGCATTGACAGGCATTTGAACCGACTGCATTTTATTCCTGTTGACTCACTCATGATTCAGGTCTCCATAAAAGCCTGTGCAGTGTGGAGAACCTTCAAGTTGTGCTTCTCAAAGGCATCGTATTCCCACAGCAGCTGTCGTGGTGGAGGGCAAACGCCAGAGACTGCTGGGCTGGGCTGGGCTGGGCTGGGCTGGCCTGGGCTGGGCTGGGGATGCTGCGCTTGGCCGCATCCTTTCCAACAAGCATGGCATTACTGACGGAACGCCACCATCAACCACATCAATCTGCTGGGGAGCCGACACATGCACTTTATGCCTCACACATCTCACAGGCTCGTGAGTGTCAGATCCAGTTGAGTGAAGAATCTAATGTGTCCTTGTCAGCTACTGCTCAATGTGAAAGGTGAGAAAAGGAAACACGCCCCCACAAGTGCAGTAAAAAACCATTCACATCCAGCCCAGCTCACCATTTCTATATTACCTTCCACCTGGTTCTAGCTAAAGGGCGTACTCGCGCTAGCAACCCGTGCTGCACCCGGACTCGGCTTTTTTGCTAAAGTGAGTGGAACTGGGCTGTGTGCGTGCACGGCCCGCTTCTTCCCTCACAGCAGGGATGGGAGAGGCGTGCTTGGGCACGGCACGGGCCTTCACACATGCGCACAAGCGCATGAATCTCAAACCTTTGCATCTTGTTCAGAAGCTTTCAGGCTGTGGTTTCCTGTAACGTCACTGCGAGCAGCAGCTGCTGCAGATGTGCAGCTGGATGGGTGTGGCTGCTGCAGATGTGCAGCTGGACGGGTGTGGCTGCTGCAGATGTACAGCTGGATGGGTGTGGCTGCTGCAGATGTGCAGCTGGATGGTTGTGGCTGCTGCAGATGTGTCTGTGCTGCTTCAACACTCAGTAATGGTTGAAAGCCTCCTTCAATTCACACTGACACGTTCAAAGACTCAACTCATGTTTGCAGAGGACGCACAATCAGCTTCAAGACCCACGAGAGCAGTTCCTTTCATTCCCAAATAAAAGCATCTTTTGTCCTAAAAGCTCTGAGACCTCCCTGATCCTGTTCCAACAACAAGCAGCCATGGCGTCCACGCCCCCATGAAAATGAGCGACGCGCACACAGCAGCAGAAGGCTCCAAGAAAAGTTTTCAGTTTCCACAGTCCAGAATATCATTACGGAATGGCAGTGAAGACGAGCGGAGGAGGTCGGAGACGACATCAGCAGATAAAGTTAGTCAGCCGTGTCTGAGTGCAAACAGCCCTGAGACACATCGGAGAGCGCTGGAACACTGCTCAGCTGTCCAGAGACGCCGGCACAAACACAGCAAACCCGTCCCGCACCTTCAGCACACAACACACCAACACAGGTCTGCCAGGGATCATCTAATCCTGATGGATTCTGGGAAACAAGTCCAGTGGAGTGATCGCGTTACAGCAGCCCTCACTGGCTGCCATGATTAAAGGTGCCTTTGGGGAGAAGGAGAAAGAGAATCTCACCCATCTGGCTGCCAAGCACAGCAGGGAGTCACGCACGCTCTGGGTCCTGTTGGCACAATCAAGGAAATCTGCAAATCTACACGCTCCTGAGACCAGATCGTCTTCCACATGTTTACTTCCATAAAGAACAAAATTCTGACCAAGCGTGACCCTGCAACAGTAAAGAAAACCTGACAGAAACCACAACCACAACACAGAAAACCGCTGCCCACCGAAAGAGCTAACAGACACCGAGACTGGAGAGACTTCCCCACCTAACACACTCAGGAGAAAGAGCGAGTGTGTGTGTGTGTTAGAGAGAGAGAGAGAGAGAGAGAGAGAGAGAGAGAGAGCAAACGAGCGAGCGCTGATGAAGCCCTGTGAGGAAGAGCTTCTGTGCAGCACCAGGGTCAGACCTGCAGCTCCGGCCTGGGCTGGAAGGGCTCGTGGGTCAGTGGTTCTCTGTCCAGCCTGTATCAGGTGACTAGAAGCTGCCGCCTCAGTCACTGATGCTGGCAGAGTCAGGAGACCTGCTCTTCATGTTTCCTTTAGGCTGTCAGATTTAATCTGCTGGCTTCAAACCCCCCAACACACACTCATGGATGGATGGATGGATGGATGGATGGATGGATGGATGGATGGATGGATGGATGGATGGATGGATGGATGGCCTCAAACCATCACTCTCAACCATCTCTGCATTTAGATGGAAACTAAACCAGCAAGAATGACTCTAAAACTTTCCACCAGACAAAGGTTTCTAGGGTCTAGAAGTTCCAGAGGCTTCTCCTGACTGCCATGTTTGGATCAGCTCCAGCCATTTGGGCCACTCCTGGCTCTAAATAGAAGGAACACGAGAATTCAACGTCTGACTTGTTTTTCATTTTCGCCTCAACAAACTTGGTGGCTGCTTCAAAAGCATTAACATGAGGACCAGAATGGATCACCGCAGCGCCGCCCTGCTGGTCTCCACTGGTATCTGTTCCTCAAGTTGTTGGGGCCATGGGGGCGTGGCTGGTCAAATCACTCCACTGTCAGCCAGCAGTGGGACGTCAGACCACCCGTGCACATACATGCAGAGGGGAAAGCAGGGTGGGTCCAGAGCAGGCCCCAGTCCCCTGAGCCATGACCTCCCAGTGGAAGCCAGCAGCTGATGGGGAGACCAGTGGCGGAGTCTCCGGTCTCCAGTCTGCCCAGCCTGCAGTGGGAGGCTTTGCTTAGCTAAGCTGGGGGGGGTCCATGTTTGTTCTCCATGTCAGCCCCAGTGGCCCTGCAGAGTGCTGCTGCCCAGAGGAGACAGGCTGCAGCCTCCAGCCCACTCGATTAAAAAACTCATGACTCCTCAACTCATAAATGCATGAGAGGAATTCTGCTGAGTACCAACTTCCAGTGTGGATATCTTTGAGCAAAGCTTGATCTCTGCGAGCAGCTGGACTTTCTGGAGCTTCTTGAAGACGTTTCTTCTCCTCCTCCTCCTCTCCTGAACCAGCTCTCCTGAACTTCTGAACTAGCTGGAGCCAGAGCTTGAAACTATAGCCCCTGTGGACCGTTAGCATGCTAATGATCTGGGTGGTCAGCAGGGAGTCGTTAGCAGGGTGGTTGGCCTGGTTCCACTACGGGTGCTTCCCCTCC